>VMBQ01003190.1:60827-123997 GCA_007657795.1 Dreissena rostriformis
GTATGAAAAAGCTCGTTTCTTATAACCAGTATTCGCTTTGGTATTAACAATATCGTTATGGGTGGCAGATCTCAAGTTATATTTGTGATTTTGAGAAAAAGTTATAATATTATTTAAATATTCTGGAGTCTGATTGTTGACACATTTATATATCAAGATTGCCGTGTGGTATTTACATCTATTATTAAACGAGAGCCATTTAAGCTGTAAAAACAATTCTTTGGATGGTGTTCTATTTGGCTTTTGTAGAATGACTTTCGCTGCGCGTTTTTGTAAAACATTCACTTTTGTTAAATTGGTTTTATTAGCGCTGCCCCAGATCGTACAACAGTAATCGAAAGTGGTAAGAATATATGAATTATGAAATAATTTCTTCATATCAAAAGTGAGATAATTTGATATCTTTTTTAGCAGAGTTATTTTACTGCTTATTTTAGAGCATGTTTTATCAATGTGTACTTTCCATTGCAGATGTTTGTCGATATAAAGTCCTAAAATTTTATGGCTAGTGACATTTTCAATAGCGTTATTATCTATTTTCAGATTAAGGTTGATATTTTTAATTTTTTGTTTCGAGCCAATAAGCATGCATTTGGATTTATTAGGGTTTATCATCATGTTATTGAGGGTGCACCATTTTTGTATGGAATAAATATCATTTTGTAAGTTAGTCTGAATTTCTGAAGGATTGGCCCCAGTAGCATATAGTGTCGTGTCATCAGCATACAAGTCTATGTCTGATTGATTAAGTAATAATCCAATATCATTTACATAAATTAGAAACAAGAGAGGACCCAAAATAGAACCTTGAGGGACACCACTCTTAATAGTTAGAGGGGTAGAAAAACTAGTCCCTAGTTTAACGCATTGATGTCTTTGACTAAGATAAGAATGAAAAAGGGACAAGGTACCATCCGAAAAGTGATGAAGTTTTAGTTTGTATAACAGAATTTCGTGATCTACTAAGTCAAAAGCTTTTTTCATATCAATAAAAACAGAACCAATACAATTACCATAATCTACATCTTTTAGCCACTCATCAATCAGTCGAATCAGTGCTGTTTGGCAAGAATGATTTTCTCTGAATCCTGACTGATGTTTATTTAACACATTTGTTTTACGAAAGAATTCTTTAATTCATTTAATAGATGTTTTTCGAATATTTTTGATATAGTTGGCAAAATTGAAATCGGGCGATAGTTATAACAGTCCTCTCTGTCTGAGTCTTTATATATTGGTATAATATACGCTTCTTTTACCAAATCGGGAAAAAGTCCTGCACGAATACTATTATTTATTATCGAGGTAATTGGTACAACAATATGCTCTCCACAGTATTTAAAAATATTTGGACCGATCCCGTCGATTCCCGTAGCCTTGTTAACATTTAAATTGCCAATAATTTTACTTACTTCGAGAGGGGTAATGTAATTTATAGAAAATTCATGCTGTTTTAAGGATTTGTCAAGATATAACTTTAAATAAGCAAATTTTTTTTTCGTGAAATTTCAGCTTATCAACAATATTTGATATGTTTGTAAAATGCTCATTTTATAATAATAATAATAATAATAAACACTAATGGATATACGTTGTTATAAGTATTATTATTTAAAGTAGTAGTAGTAAAAGTTTGTAAAGTATCATCATTATTAATTAATAGGATTTTCGAGGTTATACTAGTAATTTAACATTTTCCTTCATTAAGGATTGTACCAAGAAAAACAAGACTCGAACATAAAAGGACCTTTTCGATTTGTCTTCAATTAATCAAATCCTCTGCGGCATTGTTTCAAACAAGGGCTTCATTATAGAAGTTAATCCGTCAATAAAACCCCCACAACGAACGCTAACACCCGTTGCCAAGGCACCCAATTGGGCGTGTCATTCCTTCAACAGCCCATTAGCCTCCGAGAATCCCTCGGGAGAGGTCCTCATTTCTTACATAAATATCAAGCTGGACTAACCCTGATGTGCTCGAAGAGAGGCTTGGAAAGAATAAGTAATATGAGCCTCGCTCTGTGAAAAGGGAGTTTAATGGATGTGCGTAAAGTGTCGTCCCATATAAGCCTGTGCAGTCCGCACAGGCTAATCAGGGACGATACTTTCCGCTTACCGGTATAAAGGAAGGCTGTTCTTGGCGAATATCCAGTTTAGGCGGAAAGTGTCGTTATTGATAAGCCTGTGCGGACTTCACAGGGTAATTTGGGACGACACTTTACGCACATGTTCTAAACATCTTTTCACAGAGCGAGGCTCAATTATGTTTCATTGCGATAAATGTTGATCCTTCGACGTTGATTGTTTCGAATCAGAAGTTATATGTTCAAACTGATACAAATTTAGTTAGTTTTGCTTGTGGTCGCCATATCAGACAGATGGTGTTTTCTCCTGGTACTCTGGTTTCCCTCGCACCACAAGACCAAGGCAAAAATGAAACATCTTTCAGTAAATAAATCATATAGCTGGAAAGTACATCTATAATTCAGAATTTATCCCAACCTTCATGAGTAAAGTAATTTAATTAAATAGGAGCACTTGACACACTCCGGGTCTTCACATAATGGCGCGGAATGACCTCATAACTTCGAAATAGATACACACACACACAAACGTTATGCCCATAATATATTATAAAATGGTCACTATTAATATATTGGAATACAAAAATAATAATCAATAATCAAAATTAATAAACTATAAACAATTATCACACAATTCATGCATCGTTTACTTGGATATTTTCTTAAGAAAGTAAGGATTAAAGTCGTTTAAATAAATAGCAATATTCAGATAAAATACTTACCTTCCTTATGAATAACTTTTGTAATAGTTATGTTGAATACAACAAAGTTATTAATGAGAACGTGTCCCACAACGAAGTAAAATGATATAAATCATTATATTATGTGTTTTTATATTTTCAGGACTGCGCATGTCTGGCCAACAATACCACCAGGGATCCGCATGTGACCGGAAACCATACATCAACTATCCGTACAATCCATCGAATCCGCCCTTTACACACTCACCGTATTACGAAAAATGTGTGATGTAACCGGGAATTTCTCTTCATCTGACTACCCGTACAATCCATCGAATCCGCCATTAACACACTCGCCGTATTACGAAAAATGTGTGATGTAACCGGGAATTTCACTTCATCTGACTACCCGTACAATCCATCAAATCCGCCCTTTACACACTCGCCGTATTACGAAAAATGTGTGATGTAGCCGGGAATTTCACTTCAGCTGGAAAAACGTTACATTCGGACCATGGCCGGATTTTTTTTTTTATATGTTTGTGATGGAAAAGTGGAATGTACGAAATAGTAATGATATAGTTTTGTGATTGATTCGAATTAATTTAAGCATAAACCGTTGAACTGAGAAATTCCCTCATACAATATAAAACATGAAAAATATTATGTGATGAACCACGGAAGCACTGAAGAAAGTCGAAACATGTATGAATCTGTGTGTGTCGAATTTTCAAGAGAATCGCATCAAAGTTGTTTCAGTGGCGATTATTTTACGAGTGAAATAAAAACGGGAAGTACTAAGCACTAAGTAGCTGGACACAATTTTCTAAAAATGATTACACTTCCAGTTAAGTGGCTATCGTCACGAAAACGTCTTGCAGAGTTTAGACACAAAGAGAAATATATTACTTTTATCAGAAATATATTTACACAAACATTTTGTTTTCTTTTTGCATATGTAAATTATATATGTTTGATTATAAAACAAAAACGAAGCCTTACATATGCATCAAAAGAGGAATGGTTCAAAACCAATGTACACGTGTCCCCACTAATATTCGTTAAACACTAGTTTTTACTGAAGCAAACTATGATTTTTATTATTTAATGGACAATATTTTTTAATAGGAAACCTGTTCAAATAAGGAAAGCTACTCAAAGTTGAATTTTGGATGTTATCATAGATTCTCTATGTCTCAAACTACATCCTTTACCGAATGAGCTAGTCCCTTTAAAAGGGTTTTCAGTTCCATTTGTATTGTTCAAGTACTATTTGGCATGATCCTCAGCATGCACGTATAACATGACACAAATAGAATGTGTTTGCTGAAGTGAAAAATGTTGAAAGAGAAATTAAAAAAACGAACCAGCATAATGTAATGTTTTATTTATACACAAAGAAAACATCATTAATATATATGTTGTCTTCTTACATTGTCCAGTGATGAACATGCATGCATATATAAAAAAGATGTGAAAACTATGAAATTGATCATATGCGTATTTAGAATGTTTGTAAAATTAATAATAATTAAATATTGTTTTGTAATAAATTATTTTATAATCACGGTATATTTGCTTTTGTTATTTTCCATTCTGCTATTCATGATTATGGACCGGTACATTACAAAACATATCTTTTCCCAACCTTCTTACGCTAATACAAGTGATGAGACTTCTTCAATATACGTTAACACATAATGAAAAACAAAACATACTCAAGCACTTTTATTATTTCATAATTATCAGTATTGATTTATTAAACGGCCTTTTTTCGCAGAAAAAGGGTCAAATTATATACTTCTTTTAGGAAGCATGTTGTATGAACATTTTATTTAAGCAAATATTTATTATATATTTGGTTGTATTGTTTAAATGCTTAGTATTTATTAGTCTCTTGATAGAATTTAAACATTTTCCCGCTTTTTTATCTGGATATATTTGGTGCCAACACTTCAATTTATATAGTATAAATTAAAAAAAAATCAATAAACGACAATAAATTAATATGTTATTTTAATAACAATTATTATTATTTTTTATAATGAGTAGTAGTATTTATTATAAGTAGTATTTAATCATCATCAACATCCTCATTGAGTCGGTATTGTTACCGTGGATGTTATCAATGTAGCCAAAAGAACAAAACATGAAATCATATATATATTTGAATAAGCGCTCTTGCACTGGTCTTGTACAAAACATTCTGTTCTACTTCTTAATATTATCAAAACTCCAGGAGAATTAACAGTAAAGCGCCGGTTTGTTTTTGTGATTTTACTCAAAGCGAAAAAACACTACTAAAGTCAATAACTTTTTCGCGTTTTAACTTTAATTGTTTTTCATCAAAATAAAACTATGAAACGCAATATTTACGAGTCCTCCTCATATACCGCTTAATTCACTTATCTAAGAATTGTGGAATTATCGCACTGCGAAAAGCATTATCAGATTTTACTCCCATCTCCGTAGGACCTGTTTTTATAATGTTTCATGCGCACATATGGGGTATATTCGAGACTTACACAAACATTTTACTGTCGGAAAACCAAGGCACCGCTCAAGTTTAGTTGTCCTGAACAAATAGAAATTTGTCAGTGAACAGAGTTGGGGGTAATGTGATCGTAGATTAAACAGGGGCACGAACAGAACACGTGCGTGTGGGTGGGCTTCCACTAAATGTTGAACGGTTACCCGCTGCCACGGACCCGGGAGATAAACCTGCTAACGTCAGTTGCATCGAAACCGCTCTATTATCTCCACTGATAATGGTTTAGTGTCTATGCCGTAAGGTTTATGGTGGGGATCGTTGTCGCTTCATAGGCATAGTAATGAGTAATATCACAATTTGTGGCGTGTTCTGAGAAAACTGGGCAAAATGCTTGTGCGTAAAGTGCCGTCCCAGATTAGCCTGTGCAGTCCGCACAGGCTAATCCGGGACGACACTTTCCGCCTAAACTGCATTTTCGCTAAGAAGAGACATCATTTAAACGAAAAATTCCATAAAAGCGGAAATTGTCGTCCCTGATTAGCCTGTGCGAATTGCACAGGCTAATCTGGGATGACAATTTACGCACAAGTATTTTGCCCAGTTTTCTCAGAACACGCCACATTTAAGCGCACAATGTGCTCCAAGTGGGCTCTTTCCCTTATTTTTCCCTTATTGTACATATATAATTATGTTTCGTGTTGGACAAAACTTGCAGGGTAAACATTTCCACGTGGACAAATATAAACGACCGTACATGCGTACAATTTATTGAAAACTACACTTGTTACTGACAATAAGATAGCCGTATACACGACGCTTGACTTCATATACAAATCAATGTGCTCATGCAATGTCATTTTATTAATAATTTAAATGTATTGAATTATAAAACAAAACACGAAACGTGGAAATTTTACAAAGAAAATCCATTTCTATTTAACGATTATTTTGTTTTCATGTATTAAAAACACAACGTATTTCAATGTGTGTTGTTATCTTTTACTAACGGTGAACTGCACTACTATTTTTCACATGAGAAAATAAGCAAAGTCTGAATATAATTATGAAATGCCATTTCCATTGAGGCTCGAGTTATTAAGCACTTAAGAAACTTTGTTTTTTGTATTTAATAATATTTATATGTAATTAATAATGCTTCCATTGATACCATTCACTACACATGCAGTAACAAGACAGATATTCGCATAAGATATGTATCGTGTTCTGAGAAAACTGGACATAATGCTTGTGCGTAAAGTGTCGTCCCAGATTAGCCTGTGCAGCTCGCACAGGCTAATCCGGGACGACACTTTCCGCCTAAACTGGAATTTCGCTAAGAAGAGACATCATTTAAACAAAAAATTCCATAAAATCGGAAATTGTCGTCCCTGATTAGCCTGTGCGGACCGCACCGGCTAATCTGGGACGACANAAATAAGCAAAGTCTGAATATAATTATGAAATGCCATTTCCATTGAGGCTCGAATTATTTAGCACTAAAGAAACTTTGTTAATATGTATTTAATAATGCTTCCATTGATACCATTCACTACACATGCAGTAACAAGACAGATATTCGCATAAGATACCTATATGTGTCGTGTTTTGAGAAAACTGGGCATAATGCTTGTGCGTAAAGTGTCGTCCCAGAATAGCCTGTGCAGCTCGCACAGGCTAATCCGGGACGACACTTTCCGCCTAAACTGGAATTTCGCTAAGGAGAGACATCATTTAAACAAAAAATTCCATAAAAGCGGAAATTGTCGTCCCTGATTAGCCTGTGCGGACCGCACCGGCTAATCTGAGACGACACTTTACGCACATGCATTTTGCCCAGTTTTCTCAGAACGCGACACATATATGAAGTTTTCTTTCAATCCTGGACTTATTGAGCAGAAACATTGTGCTGTACTTAGTGGGAATGACATGGACCACGACGCCACCAAACCCATTATGCCATCTGAAGCAGTATTTTGATATCAACTCTCAATGTACACAGTTTCACGAAAAGAACTCATTTTGTCCGTACCTGGAAGCAAATTATCTCTAAAATAAGTAACGATGGTCATCGACACTATCAAAAACATACTCAATCCCAAACGAGGTCATAAGGTAGCTTTGTAAAAATGTCAATACAATAGCTGAAATCATTCTCGAGTAATTGTAGGGACAACATTGTCTATCTTTTGTTAAGTTTCTATAACCTGACGTTTGCCTCATTCGTACTATATGCACTGCACAGTGTGGTCTACAACTAAATTATCGATACAAAGATCCTTTCAAGTATCTCATCTTGTTTGCAGTTACTGAGCAGAAAACCGCATCGGACCGGCTACACATGACGACATCATCCAATAATATAACACAATTTGTTTTGGTTTTAAATGGTGAGAACGGAACAATCTTATTTCCTAACATACATTCTGGTCTAACAATGACAATAGAAGGACATACAACAAAAAAGGAAAGGGAAAGCGGAGACCGAATGCCAATTCATACTTAGGTTATGAGATAAATGATAACAAATAGTATATACAGTGCCAAATACACTGATCAAATTTAACATAAGCAAAGGACAAGAAAATGGCATTAACCTTTAGTTTGAGACGTTAACAATGTTCTGACGTATTGCAATTACAGTGTTGTGTTCAAGAGACCCTTCGTGCTAATAATAATGCCAGAACCTACTTAAGAGAAACGTTTACACAATAAATAACCAGGAAACGCATAATGCTTTTACCCCATTCCTTAAACTTTAACTATTGTAAAACATAATAGTTGAAACGACTACATGAGAGACCCATATTGCTTATTTAGAGTTAGTCTCATCCGAAATCGTGAGAGATATTAATTTATTAATGTATATACTTACATAATTTGCTTGGGTTAGAATTTTTTCATATCAGCTGGTGTTTTGTCTGACATAAACATGTCCCGAAGATACTCGCTCAACATTACTTTGGAATGGTCACCTGTGTCCATGGGACCATTTATAGAATGAATAGCCTGTACGCACATTTTAATTAAAACCTAGTTGGTTCCGTAGTGTTTGGGTTAGGCAATGTATTAACGATGTGGCATTAAGTCATATTGTACAATCGATGTATATGTGATTAATAATGTTACTATGTCTGAGGAATCCGAAACGTTGACTAGCAACCGATTCAACTTGTTAAATGTTTGTTATAAGAAAATCACTACTATTTTCAGATGTTTCGTTCAAATTATTCTAAATTCATAACACACTTTATTTTCACAGTTTTTCAAAAAATATGGCATTGCAGAATCATTGCCATATATTATTTTATGTCTGATAAGTGCTGGCATATGTGTCGCGTTTTGAGAAAACTGGGCATAATTCATGTGTGTTAAGTGTCATCCTAGATTAGCCCGTGAAGTCCGCACAGGCTAATCAGGGACGACACTTTCCGCCTAAACTGTATTTTCGCTAAGGAGAGACACCATTTAAACGAAAAATTCCATCAAAGCGGAAATTGATTAGCCTGTGCGGACTGCACAGGCTTATCTGGGGCGGCACTAGCAAAAATAAGGTTCCGGTATATCAGAAAACTTAAGAATATCCAGTGAGAGACCCCGGGGATAATTTTGGTGTTTCTAGGACAGCTTGCCACGTACAATAAATGACTCAAAGTAACTACCAATGTCCTACACATACATTGCCTTAGAGGTTCGTCAAAAGAAAAGTATGATTAACAGACTCAAATGAATTTTGTAAGTCAGGTAATACGAAGCCAACGAGATGAAGTGATTAGTCAGGAAACCGGATAAACTTCATATAAAATAATAACGTATCCGTTCGTTTAAAGCAATGTATAAATGGGAGTGGAAAATATAAATCGTTAATCAGTAGATTTCTGCCATATATTGATGAGGTAATTTCGATGTTTTTATTAATATTATAATGATGATGTTGGCAACGATGGGGGTGATGCTGGCGATGAAAATACAACAATTGAGTAGGTGATTATTAAGTTGAGGGCGACGATGGTGATGATGCTACTAACGATGAAGAGAAATAGCAGGAGGAACAGAACGATGCTTTTTGTAATAGAAACAAATGACGAAGACAATGATGGTGGTGATATATATTATATTGATTGCGAAGCTAGGGCTATTACAGATGATTTTTTTCGTTGACAAAGATGATGGCAAAGATGGTTAAAATTGTCTAGGTAAAAAATGCATGCCATTCAACTCACGTTGACTTTAATTGTTAAACAAGCAAACATATTTGATACTAGGCAATAACATAACATTTGTCTGAGCACGCACTAAAAGAATTCGAAAAAGGTGCAAACGCTGCCAGCGCAGAATATAAAATATCCTCTTTTTAATCCATTGCAATTTAAGTATAAAATCCTGCTGAAATTAAAAAGCAATGATATAATAGTTAATCGGTTTTAATACCAGGTAAAGAATGCCACCCAAGAAATAAAGTATGAAAAGCTAATTGCTTCTGACAAATGACAAGTAATTATCTCTCCGCCGACCGGTTTTCGAGATCAACGCTATCGGTATTATACAGCAGCTACAGTTAGCTTCACAATCAGAATGCCACACAGACAAACGGTAAAGCTCATGTTTAAAAGTTCGCGTGTAAATAGGATTAAATGCAACATTGTGTTTTTACACCCTAGAAATGCCCCACGTACCTTAAGTTTCTCAACCTTTATAGATAAACAGCGTAAAAACTTTTAATGAAAAAAACCCCTTTTAATTCATAGTTGAATATCTGTTGATACTGATTGACATAACATATGGAGTAATCGATATTTACAAACATACCAAATCAGATATTTAATGAGCGGTATGTCTTCCGAGTTGCTTATTATATTAAACGTTTCCATAATTCACTGTCATTGTTAAATAAAGTATTTTATTTAAAAAAATACAAGATTTCAAGGTCGAGTGCAACTTTGGTAGCTCTCAACTGCCTTTTCTCACACTACATCAGTTTCCAGGAAACGTTCGTTTAAGTGTAACACAAATTATTTTAACTTAAAAAGAAACTGAGAAAAAATTATTAGCTGTATATTTATTCAGAGGTCTTAATCTTGCAGAAATTTTATTTCGAACCGTACCCATTAAAACATATTCGTACATGTGTTTTTTTAATATATAACGGGAGTGTGTATGACTCACCAATACTGTGTACCGGGGCCATGACTAATATTTTTTGCACTCACCACAACTTACCGGGAACATGCTTCCAAACATTGTTTTAACTATAAGGATTGCGTTTGATAAAATTCTTATAAAATACTATGACTTTTTATGCCCCCTTCTTCGAAGAAGAGGGGGTAGATTCTTTATTGTTTTTGGCCTGTCTGTCATTGTGTGTGTCTGTCTGTTCCAAAACTTTAACCTTGTTCATAACTTTTGCAATATTGAAGATATCAACTTCATAATTGCCATGCATGTGTATCTCATGGAGCTGCACATTTTGAGTAGTGAAAGGTCAAGGTCATCCTTCTAGGTCAAAGGTAAAAAATATTGGGCAAAATCGCTCAAAGGGGGGCATAGTGTTTGACAAACACATCACTTGTTACTTATATTCTTATCGGACAATCGACAGGCGAGACAGTTTATAGCATAGCGTTTCTTAATGTACGAGATAAAGGTATTTCTGACAGTGATCATAATCTGGGCTTGTATACAAAAATAAAAAAAATTATTAGAATACACGAATTGATTTTTTTTTCACACATTGATATACTGTTTGTGCTTATACCCCTATCCAATGCTGAATATTGGAATAATGAACCTCCTGAAATCATGATTCGGCAAGATATGACATGTTTGTAACCATCCGCTTGTCTAATATGTTACAACTATTACATTTATAAATAGATTCATAGTGCTGTAATCAAATTGTCCTAGACTTTTTCACGTATTTATACTTTATGTATTAATAAATATTATTGAAATCTAATAATGAACACATTTCATGCCTTTATATATGTTAAAATGTTACTATAACATGTATACTCATGGACTGCATTTCTACTGTATCTTGAATAAACCATTAATAAGTTCGAGAATTGATACTTCCATGTTGAATGACGAGAGGATTTCAAAACTTGAACCTCCTTGTAGTACATGCAAATGGTTTAGCGCTCCACAACAAGCCCGCGGTAAGCTATTATTTTCTTTCTTTCTTTTGCAGACTTTCAGGTTTTACACCAGAACCAGGAACAAAATGGTTCCTGGACGTTGGAACCGCTTAGACCTGTCAAGTTATATAGAAGCCAGATTCGTGCATAACAATAGAATCGGAATTAATTTCTGACTTGGAGAACTCGGAATTCTGGCGAATAAAAATCGGGAAATTAAGTTTTTCAATCTCCCGTGAGAAACGACAGATTTTGGAGATGCCTTTGCGATTAATAGTGAAGTAAAGAAGAATGTAAAATGTGAATAAAGTCAATTAAATTAATTCATATATTAAAATAAGTTTTCTCTGATATGTTAATAATTGATTTATTTATTATGACTCAGTTATTTCAATTAATGCTTTTATTAAGAATTATATATCATGTTTATCGTCTTTAATGGAAACAATTATAAAAACAGTAATGTCACGCATCAGTAAACAATAATTGAACCCTAATAAATAATACAATATACCGGTATATGTGTAAGTAAATTCAATGAAATTTTGAAACAGAAACAAAAAAGAGAACAACAACGATTTTAATAAAAAAGAAACATACGAATTTTAAGGACATAAAGGATAAACTTACTTTTCGTTGATTATGGTATTCATATATATGATATGATTTTGACACAAATACAAAAAAAGAAAAGAAATGAAATCAAATTATTCTCATAATATCACATACTGAATATTTATATGGTTATAGGATTTCGGTAAAATATACCAAACACAATATTTTATTGATTTTACCAGCAATGGGACTGGATGGATAAACAAAGAAAAGAGAAATTATATCTTTCACAAATGTTAAGCAATAAACGCATAATAAGTCGCAGCAGCGATCACCATTATGTTCAAAGAGATATGCAAATGATATTCTTCTCACAGAAGTCACAAATTGGAGAAACGTAACTCACATTAAGATATCCTGATATTCGTTCTTGACGCTTGTGACGCCCAGACAATTGTCAGTCGGTGCTTATTTGTTTAAGACCCGAACAATTTGTCCCAATTATCCCGAAGTATGTTTTGACATAAGAAATTTGCGTCAGATATGCGTGTTCAGATTGCGACTTATCTAGGTAATTTAAATGGGACATAATTTGTCACCACACGTGAAACGGTTTGAGTGACGTATCGAAAAATCTTAAGATAAAGTGGCACCGAAATCCTAGTAGACCTTTCGAGCAGAGCAAGATTTTCTTGGGAAAAACTGAGATTCTACGAAAAACTATCCACTGGTTGTCAAACTCCGATAAGGGCTGGGATTTAAATTAATTCCAACAAGAAATAAAAAGCAGCATTCAAAAAAGCATTAAGAGCAGCGTATACTTCGTACAACGTGTAAGTTATTGTGCAAATTGTAATTTGCAATAAAACCGTTTCCGCCTTCAAAATGGCTTAAACAGAATCGGCTTAATAAATATAGTCAGTTTGAACGGTTCGTTATTTCCGACCAGTGAATATCACGGCGCTTAACCAAAACGTTTAATACCGGAAACAAATGTCAATTACCGGCATATACTCGAAGCGGCAAGGAACACACCAAATTATATTGTTTTCATTTTCCACTGGGCAAGCTTGGATTGCCATCTCTTGCACTAAAACTTAAGTTCAGTGTTGAATGCATTACAAGTTTACGAACGATTTTTTGAGAACATTAAATAATCTCTAATTTTGTTCGTTTCCTAAGTATGTTTTCATCTTGCACTAAAGGTATGAAAACTCAGATATAAATCCACCAATCATCAAATATTATTCGTATACCTGTGGGTACCAAGTTGTCAGTCACTGTTAATAAGCGTTGCATTGAATATGTGTCATCTTTAAATGGGATTGCATCACTCAATTTTGGGATTTCTGTCACTCAATAGTAAGAACAAATAATCGACAGATCCAGAGGTAATTTTAATGAAATTAAATCAAACATTTTATCAGCATTTAAATTGGTTAAAACAGCATATGTACACATGCAGGAGTAAACACACCATAGCCAAGTGTAACACTTAAATTTCGTCTAAAGTCATAAACGTTTCGTGTAATGATGCATAGGTGTTTTCTATCTATTAAACATGTCATGTCATGTACGATTACATTATGATTGAGTCGCGTCAATGTTTGCGGTATCATTAGCGGGCAGCGTACGTAGCTACTGACCTGTGCGAATGTGCAGACTGGTCTGGAGCACGCTGGCCGATAATGGCATAAGACCCATTTTTGCATGACGCGACTCTAATGTTGAAGGTAAATACCCTTAATACAGTCGCAGTCAATGTTCATTGCGATACTGCAAATTTCAAGAATAACACAAGGTTAAACAGCACTGCAAACACATTTCATGTGCAAATAACGGAATTGAGCGCATACATGAATTTATAGTATTACATAAAATCTAAAAATAAATGTTTTATTATAACAAAAGTAAAATATTAAATAAAATCTTAATATTAATTATTGATTATATCACAGGTATATACTATAACATAAAATCTTAAAATAAACTCTTGATTATAATAAAATCTAAAACACAATCTTGATTATATTACAAGTATATGTTTACATTAAATCTAAAAATCACAGATAATAGCAAAGTATCACCAGCAGTTGTAAGTATTATGTTAATAACAATTCCTTAGATATGGAGGAACAAAATCTAAACACATTAAACAACATAATTAGTGAATTAAGAAAATCATATCTAAAAAACACAACATGAAATAAAACATAAACCACCCAATTAATGAAATGAAAATACATGTAGGCATACATGTATTTACTTTCTATGATACTGTGCATCGTTGTAACACAGACATATTTTGTGCCCCAATTAATAAAAAGAAAAGTATAATATGAACGAACATCCAAAATAAATGAGCATACTAAAACACCGTACAATTATAAAGAAAATAGTAAGTGGATTATAGTGTCCCCACACTCGATCAGGGCAAGCAATTTTTGAAGAATGAGACACTTAACATTTGTCAGAGAACTTTTTCTTATGCAATGATACATGTATTGTAAAGGCTCACACTTTTTAAAGATTGTTTTCCCTAATGTTTGCAGTCAGCATCTTCTTCATTCGAACATTCTCAGCTGTGCTTTGCACGGTTCTTTGGTTTCCTCGTCATACGCCGTCAGATGAAGCTCCGTATCCCCAAAAATATACTCAACTGCAATGCTTCGTTTCTGTGGCGACTTCTTAATGGTAACATCCAGTGATCCAAGGGATTTGCAACCTGATTCGTCGGCGTAAGTCGGCGTAGAATTTGTTTCATCGGCTGTGAATACTTGAACGGTTGCAGATGTAGAATTGGCGATTGGGTTTGAATATTTTTCAGTCACTTTATGACCGATTTTGACCTCAGTGCCGATATCGATAAACTTTTTAAAACAACCGCTGCAATGGTCAACACCATCATAAACGGTGCGACGCTTCGGGTCATGTTTTCCTTCCTCGAATTCGGGTGCAGTTGAAACGCCGTAAGTGAATCTCAGGATACGGGATGTAATGGTTCCCGGCTGTCGACCATATACTACGGCGCCTTGAACAACCGATATTCCTGCATCATTTGGGATCAGTATCGACAACCCGTCCTGGTTTCCGAACGCCTCTTTAACCACGTCATGGACGAAGGGAGACTCGGAAAAACCACCGACCATCAAAATAATAGAAATTTTCCGACCGCATGGTTCTTTTTGAAATATGGTCTTCATGTGGGCCACAATCTTATCAGTCGCCTTACGAAAGCACCCTTGCAGAAGCTTTGCATCAAACTTTGCCTTATCGCTCACGAAGGTTATCTGCTTATCTTTCCTTGCTTCTTTGATGAGCTGCTTTAAATCCTTCTTCACAACCCTTAGACAGGTCTCGTTCAAAGACACGGGCAGCTTCATGTTGATCGTGTCTTTCGTGCCGAGGCCAATCTTTCTCTTGACCGCTTCGAACTCACGCATGAGTTCCAGGTAGTCATACTTGTGTTCCTTCATGAAGGCGGCCATGATGGGACCTCCGACGATAGAGCTGATCAGTTGGATGAACTCGCTGTCCACGAATGTCCCACCCCAGGGCCCTCCGCTGGCTCGATGTACTTCTTTCAGGTTGCCGGCAGCAACCTTCTCGTGAACAGTTATGTCCGCCGTTCCACCTACAGTCAATGGAAACATTATTTTTAAGTTTACATGACTATGCATTTAATAAATGTCTTAGACTGGTTTACAGAGAGAAATCGATTTGTTTACCCTTGTAAATTTGAAGAACAAAACATAGTTTTTGGCCACGGCCAGTGGCATTAGGTTTACTTACTTATGTTTAAAGTATCTCTTAGTTTAAATGAAAGGCAGATACCAGATAACGACACCAAGTATAGATGGTATAATAATTGTGATGATATATAGTGTAATGGCTGGTGAATAAAGGGAAGAAAGCAAGTCACAGAACGGGATCCCGAACTGGAACTAGCCTAAAAAGCAACCAGGGCCCGTATTCACAAACTCCTTATGGAAATCTTAACTTAAGTTGTACTTACGAGAAAATTTCAGATCAAGTTTTCTATAAGAAATCTGATGTTTTCTGCTTACAAAAGATTAACATGTTACTTGCTGTAGTAATATTTAGTTGTTTAAAATATATACATATTAAAAAACATAAAAAATAACACAGCAAGAAACTAATGGAATTTTATGAATTTTAGGAATGTCCTTAGGATTTCCCTTAGAGACTTTGTAAATAGGGGCCCAGTTTTGAACCCACTTTGACATTCATCCACATATATTACCTCCGAGATCAACAATCATGTACGTGGTACCCGGCTTGGAGTCAGAGAAGCCTTTCTCGCCGCACATACTGAACTTCTCAACCGGCAGATACTGACAGAACAGAGAAGCAGCCTCTGGTTCAAGGCATATCGTCAGATTTTCAGTTGGAATGCCGGCCTGAATGAATGAGTGAACATATTAAGATAATATTTCAAATGTAAATTATTATCGTTATTTCAATATATTTAACACATGTTCATGTACTATTTAAATTAGAGTTCGTGTGCCATTTGAATAGATATCGTTGCGGAAAATTAAAATGGAATATAGAGTGCCAACAAAACACGAGCATGTCGCATCTTGTTAAATCTATGTTACCAGACCACATCTGTCGTTGATATTTTGGTTATTGCTATAAGGAACACTGATTTTTGTATGGGTAAACTTTATTTTACGTAATATTTGACGAAATGTTAGTTGCTTTTGAGTGTTAATGGGGCTTTAATTCGTATGAAGAACCACACATAGTTTTGTATTGTAGAGAATGTGCTCCCAATAATAGTATGTATTAAGTAGCAGAATGAAAGTGTCTAAAAACTTAATAATATTTTTTTAATGATTACTCTCTTTGCAGCTTCTCGCATGAAACCCTTTGCCGTGTCGTCCCATATGGCGGGCACCGTAAGCAGCCATTTGATTTCCGTTGGTTTTACAACGATGCCTTTGTCCTCTAGCATTTTGAACAGATGACCTGTCAATGCTTCTATTGACCGACTGAACACTTTGATTGCTGGTAACTTACGACCAGATTCGTCGTCGATCTCGGTATGGGTACCCAGGCCCTGTGAATAATAGAACATGACGTTAGCAGCGTTTAGTTCATGGCAAGCACTTTCGAAATATCACATGCAATATAACTAACACGTATACTAGAAAAGTGAAATGCGGATGCCATGCAATATCAAATATGCATTTACTAAATCCCTGTAAAGTATATGATATTATTTTTCCATAAAGCGTTTGCTAAGACCAATTGTAATGATATATTATCATATATATATAACAAAGCTATACTATTTTGATTAAATATGAGCTTAATTTGATTTTAGGAAAACGAAAAAAAAAAATGTTTTAACAATTCTTTGTTTTGCTCAACTGCAGATCTTTATAATCACAAGGTGTCCGCCTAGCGACCGGGAGTTAGATCCCCACTGTGAGAGCGTTCTTAAGATCTCCCCAAAGACACCAAGTACTGGTTCTAGGCCCAGGAAACGGACTCGAGAGCGTTTCAAATAAGCCTGACGCTTTCGATGCAATCGAGCTTAAATAAATAGGTTGAAACTAAACTATACTTACACTGGAATCATGGAGCCTCATTTTAAATCGCCGGAAGTAGTACCAGTTACGGTGGTCATTGTCCAAGCAAAGGTCAGCGTATTTGTCTTCTGCTTCATAACCAAAACAGTCCAAATCCCCGTTGTTATCTAGCAGAAGACACGTCGGCGTTTTCATGGACGTCAGTTGGGTTCTGCCGCCGTTCCAGGCCTGAGGACTCATGATCTTCAGGGTCGGATTCTTCGCGTCATAGTCTTGTGTAAGCTGGAATGCGTATCCGGAATAGGTTGTTCCGAAATCTATGGCAGCCACGATGAAATGTGTGTCGGTCATTTTGAAAGGCTTTATCGTGAATCTGAAAGTTAGATCTTGAGCAATTTGCAAAGCTATACTTGCAACAGTTATTATCAAACTCATTTGTTTGCTATTTGCCAAAATAAAATTGTTTTGTGAGTGTTATTTTATATATGGTTACCGCCAAAAATAACAAAAACGAGTTCTTTTTAAACATGTAATTGATAAATGCTGTTTGCTAGATGACACGTGCTAAAGGTTGAAGTTTGGGTAATCGCCAATAAGCAATCGTCATTTACCAATAAGTATGGCGCATTCGACTATCAAAGAATTACAAACTTTGGTCAATAACAGTACTTCTTTCAAAACATTTCCACTTTCGATTTCAAAGCATAAACAGTTTCGATTTAATTTGAACCTGTATCAGCACGAATGACATAATACACAAACATGCATGACCATTACCAATAAACTTTGCATTAGTAAGGGTAACATAAACCGTTACTGTTGTTTGAAATAGTTCAAATTATAATAAACAATATCAGAGGTTAAAAAAGCAACGTCGCTATGAACGCATGGCTGCCATAAGCCAGTTATCCCACTGGTAACTTTTCTGACACCTCTTGCTATGACGGGAAACTCTTAACTGGTAAAAAGATCGACATGGATATCCATTTTTTGTTGCAATTGAAAGAGAAAATCAAATAACATTCGGGCAGTCGGGACTTAACCCCTCGAAGTTTGTGTCCTTAACATTTCAAATCTACCTTATTGTATTGCACCAAATCAATAATAGTCAATCGAATATTGATTCTCAAAAGGGATATGTTCATTTTTGTGGATTTCATATTTTTTTTATCATATGAAACCATTTAACAAATACTTTTAAAACGGCAATCTTATTTACAAAAATAAAATACTACGTTAGTCATCGATATGCCCCTTTAACACAACTGGGATCACTTACATGCCGTAACAATGTGGCTATTATTGTATACGATGAATGACCTATTGTCACAGCGAGAAGCCTTTTTCCCGACGGTATCGGAATCGAAAGAAGGAGCAACTTTCGTTTTCTTAACTCATGTTTGTTTCACATCTTACGACAAGTATAAGTCACCATACAATATTCGAAAACATATAATCGCTAAGCAACAACCTCAATAATAAGTTATGATTTTGCTAGTTCATTGCATTTCATTTGAATCTTTCGCATGTCATTTATTTAAGCCTCATGTATATATTGGTCATAAATGTGTATTTATTGTGAGCTAAATACTCACGTCGTAACCTCAATTTGTCGTACGATATTTGATAAGACAGGGTCCAGGCCTTGAGTTCCGATCCTTACAGATTTTATGTTAAGACGTTACATTAAAACTCTAAAAAAAAAAGAAAAACAAAACAGGAAAAACCAACCATGGTCCTGCTATTTTAATTGTAACGGGGGCTTTTACCTTCGATTTCAAAAACAAATAATTATTATTGCGACAATAAATTAATAACACTAAAGAAAAACTTTATAACTGAAGTTAGGATTAAGTAAATACTGACATCAATACGGAAATGTTTATCGTGCTTTCAGTCTCAAATCATGAAACCAAACAAAACTAAATACCTGCGCTATGTGTCTGACAATCGGCTATCATAACGCTTTAGTACACCAAATAACTTCCTGTTTCATGAAATGGGCTTTTTCAAAGAATAGAACTATAGTCGTGGACTTTTCATGCGATTATATACTTCCGCCTAGTGAGTTGCTTGTACCGTCAGTGTGTTTTGTTTTGTTTCTGTTGTATGATGCACTGATTTCAATAACATGAACTGGTATAATATTATGTTTTCGATGTTTTTGTGTGGTATATAGGAAAGTGTCAGTGATTTTAAATGATAATTCACTGTTTCAATTATTGACAAATATCGATAATCTTTACTGTTTCACTGTGAAATGACTTTGTATGTTTACGTCATGACGTCACTATTCCAGCGAAATTCACCAGTTTAACTTTATTTAACTGAAAATGAACGGTTGAAAAGGTATTTAAAAAAGAACATTTTCGGTAGTTATCGTTTTTTATCCGATCCTGACCATAAAAAATAGTTTCACAGATCACTCGTGAATTTAAATCGATTATCTTCCGAAACCAACAGATGACCTATATATGAGACTCGCTCTGTGAAAAGGGGGTTTAAAGCATGTGCGTAAAGATTCGTCCCAGATTAGCCTGTTCAGTCCGCACAGGGTAATCAGGGACGACACTTTCCGCCTAAACTGGATTTTCGTCAAAAAGAGTCTTCCTTTGAACAAAACAACAACAACAATAAAAGCGGAAAGTGTCGTCCCTGATAAGCCTGTGCGGACTGCATCGGCTTATCTGGGATGACACTTTACGCACATGCATTAGACCCCCTTTTTACAGAGCGAGGCTCATATATAATAGTATTTCCGATAATGATGTCATTATGAATAAGAATGGTGTGTTTTGGACGCAGCGATGATCCTTTTTATTCCCATCTGATAATTTGCTTGAGTTTGTTGTGATACATTGATCTTAAGTTCTTGAAAGTTTTTTTTAAAATTAACATACCCGCAGTCTGCTATTTAAAGTATTGACATTTCACTCTGGATAGCATCCTTAATTAGATATCAATACGGGAAAATGAAACTACAGAAACATTACAAGGTCCCATCTGCCATTGTCTATTTAAAGGCAAGTGACCACATGCTTATCAAATACACGACAATGCATAACATACAAATACGGAATCCGGATAGTGCCATCTATATTCTCGCCTTTCTTTCATCAAGGGCGTCACACGACACTCGAAGCGATACACAATATTTTGCTCGACAGTCGCGGCGACGCACGATATTTTGCGCGACAGTCGCCTATTTTGCGCGACAGTCGCGGCGACGCACGATATTTTGCGCGACAGTCTCGGCGACGCGAGATATAGTTAACACGATATATCGCCCTTGTGTAGGAAGCCCAAAAGGCGATATATCGTGTTAAATATATCGTGCGTCGCCGCGACTGTCGCGCAAAATATCGTGTATCGCTTCGTGTGTCGTGTGTCGCNCACGATATAAATCACGTTTTAATATTTAAATTGTGTTAAGAAACTTGTAATTCAAATGGTAACATTCTATCGTAATTATTTAAAAGAAATGGTTTCAATGTTATTTTTGCAAGGTCATAGAAATTACTATAAATTCACATTTATACATCCTGCATTGGTTTGTTGGGGATATATCTTTTCGACCACCGGTTTTTGTTCCAAGGCAAAATAGTTGTCAGAACAGGGGATAGTGTACCAGTGTGTTGAGTGCACACGTACATGTATGATACTTGAAAGATCGAGAACAATGCACGGGTTCCTATGGTTAAGTTCAGTTTAGTTTAAACCTATTTAGTTTAGCTCGATTGCATTTAAAGTACTCAGTACTTATTTGAAAAGCTCTCGAGTCCGTTTCCTTTGACTAGAACCGGTACTTGGTGTCTATGAGGGAGATCTAAAGAACGCCCACACAGTGGGGATCGAACCCGTGACCTCCAGGTTTCTAGGCGGATACCATATCCACAACGCCACGGCGACCTTCTCATAACGACATACGCTTAAGATTCGTTGAATGAGCCAGCGCTATTTTTTCTACTAATGATATTTTATCATTTTGCAAAATGTCGTTGGCTGGACGACGTATTCTTTTTTTTTTATTAAATAAATTGGTATAACTAATATTTAAAAGATACAATCTGGATTTAGCAATATCAACACGTTATCAGAGTTTAAAACTACCGAAAAGCTTTGGCGCCGGGGTCGTTATGTGTGTTATATTTGTACAGCACACTGTGTAAAAAAATCAATATCACCTTAAAACAAACACAAAACAAAAAAAAATGAAATACTCTCTATCACAGCTTTAATGTTACAAACCTGATCAAGCAGCGTTTTGACAGCGACGCAGTTACGGATGTTGCTTTTACATTATTTCTCAACTGTTCTCGCAACAAAAATTACCCTTTGATAGGGTTTCGATTTATCTTCCTACTTAATGCAAAGTATTTAAAGCGAGTACATAATATCTTACTACTTTTTTTCCAACTAGATTAAAGGTTGATGAATCAAAGTCTAGAATAATAGTTCAGAAGAAGTAGTACCTTAAAAACGAACCAACACGCTAACTAGTTTTTTGTTGTAAAACCAAAATTGTGTCTATACGTATTATCAACGAATCTACACAGACTAATGGATATTTCCCAACATTGTACATGTCTTGAATACATGAAGGAGTTGTAATGCTGCACAGCAGAACATTATTTGCAATTGAATACAACTGTTGTTTCGTTTTTTAAGTACTACTTCTTCTGAACTAGTATTCTAGATTGTGATTTAAACGACACATACTCAACCCTGATATTATTTTTTAATGAAGCCCATATCATTGTAAAAACACTATGCCGCAACGAAGCGGTAAAATGACATTGTTTAACAACGTGAACGGTTATGTGTGTAGTGGTTTTTTTGACACTGACGTGTTTATGTTCTTGTTACATTTGACTCGTCTAGTAAATAGGATCTGCTACATTGGGATGCTATTTTGAAATGATGTCGATTCGGGGCTCAACATTTTTTTAAAAATAATGTCCATTAGCATTTTGTTTCGTACTTGACAGTTACATGTATATGTGTTTTGTAAATACCGATCACAAGATCACATACGTGTATTACACTGTCAAAACCTCCGTGCATAGGCTTAAATGCTATACCAGCTACCACAATATGGTTAAGTACATTTCAGGGCAATGCTGAACTAAGGAAAACTGTCACTTATATAAGGCTTTTTCTTATTTAGCATAGGTCAGATGGTCCCTCCCAGCAAGAAAACATCTTTAAAAAAGATGCAATATTTTCCCCAAATTTAAAGTTTACCATGAGAAAAGCCCTTCCCATTGCTAAGTTTTGCCAATCATTTTAACTCCCAAAACGGGAGACTAGGCATTTTCCCCAAAATAAAAAAAGGCCAGTTATGAAGCTTCATAGACCAAAAGCAACATATTCTCAATAAACACGTTCGTCGCACAATCAAGCTGCCACCGTGTCATTAAAACAAAAGAAAATAATGTATAGTGTCTTGGAGAGGTCCACTAATGGCACATTAGTCAAACATTAATAACAAAACTGGCCAGTCAGTTTCCGCCATGAACATTTTGTGAATAGTCATATGTTAAAACGATGCCAGGCCCACCAAGCCAGATTTTCTGTTTTACTCTAACCTATTGACCTAGTATTGACATAACATTATCCAAATTTTAATTTAAAGTTTCCGGACACTCTTTACATTTTCAAACACACCAATTGTTAGCCAAAGTAATTATTTTTCGGGACTCTAAATTTTCGAAAATACGGGTTTTCGCCCATAATTAATTACTCTTAATTACTTTTACAATGCTATTTTACCGAAATTCTGCCCTGTTGCGCTTATCATTACAATTGCGTTATTGGGTATTTATACCGGTAATAGACAATGGTTTCACCCAACAGCTTAAAGTGAAGCATATCTAAAAGTAATTTGTAATATACGACGTGGTGTTGTACAAGCACGTGTTAGTATTCTTTGGAAAAATGACGCTATACACATTGCATATCCGTATCCGAACGTTAAGAAATATTTTTAGAGCGTCTCTAAATTTTCGAAAACCTGTATTTTTCGTCTCTAATTTTTCGGATACTTGTATGTTTTGAATAGTATATCTAAATGTAAGTGTCCGAAAAGTAATTACAGTAGACTAAGGTATTAATGAAAAAAGGTTCATCATGAAGTGTTGTACCTAATATTTACCGGTTTCACACTCGGAAGAGGTCTTTCTGGGGCAAATATCACATGATTTGTGAAAAATGGACAAAATATTTGACCAATGTTTAAGAAAAGCTGCTGACGACGCACGAGTTATCCACTCAACGGGAAAAGTGATCATAAAACCTAACCATGGGCAAGTTGTGTGTGCTTAAATTAATTAAAATAATATTTTGGCAGAAACCAACTGGAAGATAAAGCGTGTGCATCACCGTAAAATATCATATTCATAAACACAATACCTTTTTTTTTTTTTTTTTTTTTTTTTTTTTTTTNATTCGTTGCATCATATAATATAATATATTATTTAAAAATACACTCCTATATACCAATGAACATTAAAATGCTTCCTTTCATAACGTAAACATTTGGATTATGGCACCGGGATTAGACAAAAACAGCAATTAACAAAAACGGATTTCATTTATGAAAACAATCTCAAAAACAACAATAATGATACGTAACACAGCTAGCGATATATTTATATCACAGCATTTCTTTGACATCATCATCGAACATTAATGATCTTATAAAATACATATGGCGTATTTTTAAACGACACCATGTATACCATACTGATACAGTTTATTGATACCGATGTGGGGGTATTAAATGATAAAACATGTTATACAATAAACTGATTCGGATAACTCAATTCAACACAAAATCTTAATAAACGCTAACATTTTTTTAATACGACAAAGATCGCCATCATTCAAACATGCCTACAAAATATTGTGCACAAATACATTTACATTTATATTTGTAAAAGCACTTAGTATTTATCAGAACAGAACACTAAATCATATAACAATTCATCGTGATTCATATTATTAGACATTTATACGTGCGTGAAAATGAGTATTTAACATATAAATGCAGTATGTGTGAGAGTGTTATGTGTTCATATAAACAATTAATTGAGTATATAAACAACATGTTTACGAAAATCAGTTTAAACAGCCAAAAAATAAGGAAAAAGAAAAGCACACTCCTTTTATAATAAACTTACATGTTTACAGAAATCAGTGGTAACAGTAAAAAACAAAGTACTTTCATTCCATAGAAAACGGTACATAAATGACAATAATTAACGTTGAGTTAAACAAAAACACAAGTATCTCTTTTCTTAAAGCATGTTAAACAGTAAATGGCTAATTTCCTAAGGGTTCCATTATTATTACTGTTTAAAAGTTTCAAATATTTATGCATACTTGGTCTAAATGAGAAGTATGTTGATATGTACATGTATTTGGATCATTCTTCTTAATAAAAAAGGGCATTTAAGTATAAAGTGATATTCGTCTTCTAAATCGTTAAGATCACATAAAGTACAAATTCTTTCGTTTCTGCGTATGTTAAAAAGTCTGCCAGTTTCAATAAACAACTTATGTGAAAATAGGCGTAATTTAGCAATGATATTTCTATGTTTTGTTATTGTCAACAACATCTAAATACAGAGACCTTTCAAATACAGGTTTGAGAACCTTCTAAACTAGTAATGAGGTTTATAAATCAAT
Source organism: Dreissena rostriformis (assembly GCA_007657795.1). NCBI lineage: Eukaryota > Metazoa > Mollusca > Bivalvia > Myida > Dreissenidae > Dreissena > Dreissena rostriformis. The sequence continues at coordinate 86,022 of VMBQ01003190.1, forward strand.
ATTAACTCTCCACTCCACTATATTTAATGATCCCCGAGTCTATTCTTAAACATAGGAATAAAGGTATCAATAATTACAGACTAAGGAAATAAACATACATCTGCAAATCCTTCTTGATTAAAAAATATGGCTGATTGAAATGTCTTATGATGTTCCAATAACCAAACTTTTAAATTGGTATACTAACAAACGCAATAGTCAGTAAAATATTACCGCTGTGGATAATGTCTTGTTAAATGTAGGCATTATTTAACAATGGGATAATTTAAACAAACCTCAATGCCTCCATTTGCGATTAGTCAAGTAGTATATACGGAAATGAATATGAAATAATTTAAATAACACGACGTATGGCTTAAAATCTGAATCCATATGTGTATATCAAAGAAGAGATCCGTGATGGCTCTGAAGCGCTAACAGAGTTCGCTGACACCAATTGTTGAATACTTAACATCGTGATCTTGTTATTGATCCCAATTGACTCAAATTGTCCAGGTAAACATGTTGGCCGACTTCCATCAAGACTGAGTCGCACGTGTGGCCTCACGAGTGATAGGATTTGATTAAATAAAGTAGCGCATTCTATAATTATGTTTCTGTTCTGCTAGAGCAGGTTAAATTTATCAACTTTCTCTGTGTTTATTTCTATATATTTGGACATCTACAATTCACAGTGATAACATTTACACCAATAGAATGACTGCAGTATAACCCCTTCCTTTGGGAATTTAGCAATAACAAAGCAACCATTGAAATCATTCTAAAGAGTCATGAATACAAATTATTGTGAAAAATGTCAAGCCATTCATAGCAAACGTATTTATATGCATTTACAATCAATAATAATGATAAACTACAGTATAAAAAGGCTTTGATAAAAACACAGAATACAGAGTAAAACAAGAGATGTGTTTGTCAGAAACACAATGCCCCCTACTGCGCCGCTTTGAAATACATGTATAATTTCTATTTATCATTTGGCAGGTAAATAAATTATCTCCCTTTAAAGCTTATTACTTCCTTTGGATTGTGTTTTTTTTTACCTTTGACCTTGTAGGATGACCTTGACCTTTCACCACTCAAAATGTGCCGCTCTATGAGATGCACATGCATGCCAAATATCAAGTTGCTATCATCAATATTGCAAAAGTTATTACCAAACTTTAACCTAGGTTATAGTTTTGGGACAGACACACAGAAATACAGACACACACATCGACAGACAGACAGGCTAAAAACAATATACCCCCTCTTCTTCGAACAAGGGGGCATAAAAATAATAAATGGTTAAAACAGCTATTTGTGTGTCATGGACCCATTTTGACACGCCTTCGGCAGTATTTGCTGGAGGGCTTTAGTCTGGATGCCGATTCCTTAGAAGGTGTGCCAATACCGACCTATGACACACCACAGACATGTACAATTTAACAAACAAGGAACGTAATCTCTGCAAAGCAATGAAATCAAAATTCATTAATGTTCCAGCTCTGAAAAGTTATTTCTATGATAAGATAATGCAAAAAATTACGAAACCTTATGTTATGGCATCTGTACTTTTTAACATTCACACCGGGTCAAGAATATATAAGATGAAACGCATATTTAGTACATTTCTTCAATACACTATTCTTTCAATTTCTTGAATTAACATGTCATGGATATACACTCTAAAACAAGTCTATTGTAACACTTTCATTTTGCATAATTGTTCGGTAATTTATAAACGGATTTGTCCACATTTCAAATATTAACAAATAACTCATATATAAGTATTCTGGCAATTTGTTTTGATTGATCTAAAATTAACGAGGGCTGTTTGTTAAACATGCATGCCCCCCAAATGGGTTGTCAGTTGTAGTGGCAGCCATTGTGTGAATACGTTAAGAGAATGATTGGCAATTTAAAGAAAAATTGCTCGAGTGACTCACAGAGTTGCTGATGAGAGTCTGTTGTTTATTTGTCAAAAACTTCAACCAGATATTTTTTAGATATTATAAAATAAACCTTTGACCTCGTGACCTGAAAATCAAAAGGGGTCATCTGCCGGTCATGACCAATGTCCCTATGAAGTTTCGTGATCCCAGGCTTAAGCGTTCTTGAGTTATCACCCGGAAACCATGTGGTGGACGGACCGACCGACCGACGGACCGACATGTGCAAAATAATATACCCCCTCTTCTTCGAAGGGGGGCATAATAAAGTATCATTAAAAAAACTTGGTCAATAAATATATGGCAAAATTATAGTTGAGGCAGGAATGTTCACGCTGTTTTATAACCAAATTTTACTTTTGACCTCCAAGTGTGAACTTTACCTTTGATGTAGGTAGACGGATGTTTTTACACAAGCAATACCGTCTCCATATGGTTGTCACTTGTGGAAATTCATCTTAACAAGGATGATGAATGACAATGTTACAGTGCAAACAATCTGTTTTATGGCGAAATTTGTTCTTGGAACTCTTTAATGTCACATTCACCTTTAATGTAGGAGACAAGTTTTAAACCCAACTTGTTGTGAGCCCCCAGGGAGCCATGCGGCGACGAGTAGAAGATCCGTCGCGGTGGCGATGATGTATGGGGCGTGGGCCTGGATGGAGCCGCCGCGAGTGCAGATGTTGGTGGTAGTAGCAAATTTCAAATGACATCTTGGAAGACTGAAGTGGAGAAGGGATCCGTGTGAACAGCAGTTGAAAATGGGTCAGTCGGCCCTAAGCGCTAGGACAACTATGTTCTGAACGCCGGAATTGGGCGCTGTCAAACAGAATTGTTGAAAAGACGCGTAGCTCCAAGCGAAAGGGAATAATGGATTTTTATCAAGTTATTTCAAAATAAATCAAAATATAGCAAAGTTATTGCGGAGACAGACACTTTCCGGCTGTTTTATGGTCGAATTTGACTTTGGCCTTCACGTGTGACTCTGACCTTTGAGATAGGGAGACAACTATTACTGAATATTGTAAAGATAAACATTCTTATCAAGTTTCATCAAGATTAAGTCATAAATGTAGCCTCTAGAATGGTTACAGTTTTTTTTTAACTAAGATTTGACCTGGTGACCTAGTTTTGGGACTCATATTCGAAATCAGTCTATATGGTTTAAATACTCATTCTGACCAAGTGCCACCAAGAATAAGTAATACATTTGGCCCTTTAATCAAGAGTGTTAACAAGGTTTTTCTTGGTGACCTGGTGACCTAGTTTTTCGAATCACGTTAACTTGATTCGGAATCGGCCTAGATATCGTACAGATCATCATACTGACCAAGTTACATGAAGATTGGATGAAAACTGCGGCTCCTAGAGTGGTAACGATCTCAACGATCACAACACACACCGCACTTTGCCGGACGCTGGATATAGCATTGCCTTGAGCAGGTTTTGGTTATTTAGGCTAAAAAAAGTCTCTAAATTTCACAATCTAAAAAATCTTATCTTCTTGTGAAAATCGTTGTACAGTTATAATCGCCATCAAACATACCTAAATAAGTATTAACCCCAGTTAGCTCAATATCATTCGTGTCAACTCCTTGCTCTGATGATTATGAACACATTTATCACAACAAAAACTAACAATTTGAGCCGTGCAATAACAATTTGAAAAATGATCACAATTTTGATAACTTGAAGTCTTTAAAAATAAAAGAAAACTCAGTGTAAAACAACGAGTTCGCGAGTCAAAGAAGCGCTGTTTTAAAAAACATAATAATCAACAGCCTACGTTTTAAAAGGCCATCCAACGTTAACGATCTAATTGTTGACTGCAAGCAAACGCTCGTATTGTTCTGCTAAATGCGTTCCTTGTCGTCTCCATTTTCAGCAGTACGTTGACAACCTTGGTCGAGACTGAAAAACATGAATAAACGTCAACCATCGGTTTGTATGTTACTTGTAATTTTATTATTATTAATTTATTTTTTTGCCGTTTTCAACAGTATTCCAGTCATATCAAAGCAGTAAGGTCACCAACTCGCATTTTTGCTTGACAATATTAAATAATTAACTAGAGCATTTGTTTTATATAAAATGTGTTCAAATTTAGGTTTGAGAAACGTTATAAGTTTTACGAAAGTCTGACGCTTTACAAATGTTACTTAAGCAATGCAAGTGGGCTAAAGGTCTCTAAGTCACTCTTCAAGTTTCTTAACTGTTCTGAGCAGGTAGATTTCTCATATTTACATTATTTTAGTCATACGTTAAATTATGATTTTGAAAGCAATATGATTCTAGAATCTTCGCAAGGTTTCACTATATCCTATAGAAACAAGCATCAATCAATTAATTAGAAATTTCGATCTGACGTTGCAGATATTATCACTTGATACAAAATCTTATCCAGAATATTCCACAAGTATCTCCGCCAATATAACAAATATTTGTGTAGCGTATACCAACCATTCGTTAAATGTTTAGCTTACATCTAAAGTACAAACAAGAAACTATGAGCAATATTTTGGTGTTTTTACACAATTTTTACACAGAAAATATAAATTCTTTATTTATCAGAACACCGGTAATACAGTTGAGCCATTACTCTGACATAGGAACTGAGAATTCTGCCATTAGCAACACACACAAATGCATTGTTCATACTATTATTTTAGTGGACGTCAACATTAAATATGATAATAGTGCATGAACATAATTATACTTTATACCAGATACAAGTTGGTTTAAATCATAATTTTTTAATGTGACACTTTATACCTCTCTCTGGCGATTGCATGTCCGTTTCGCGGGCAAGAAGATCTGTTTCTCCGATGGTTTTCACTGAAATATATATTTTTGCGCATGTTGTTTTTCTTCAATATACATGTAATCTTTATTAGCCTGTTAAATCAACGTATGATTCTAGAACGGGTTTCGATTCACGTATTTTCATAAATATTGTCTTAACTAACACATTTTGCAAATATCAAGTATCATTAAATCCCAGACTGGGTTAAAGCAAGTGCCACATAGTCAGCAAATTTGTATTGTGAATAAAACATACAACATTTTAATATCTGTGACGTAACGTCAAGTTTTACAGAGATGATAGCGTCCAGTAGATGCACACGACGTACATAAATAAGTTGTAACAACCTTGATTTATATCAAAACAGTAATCATTCTGACGCAACAAATATCCGCGAAAAAAGTGTGTGATATTGAAGAATGAGAATTCTTTTATGAAGAATATGAATCAGTTTGCCAGACACAATTACAGACGTCATTTTGAAAATAAATCACAAAAGAATTGATGAATTAATAAGTAGGTCGTGTGTTAACGTATACTCAGAATGACTCAAAGTAAAAAATCAGTCACTTGTCAAATTTGAATTGTATCGCACTAAATGTCACGCTCTGTTCCTCGTCAAGCAAATAAAAGTATAACGTTATGGGCAATTTAGAAGACCTTCAAAGGGACATGTATGTGAATTGTAATCAAGATTGAACAAACAAAAGAGAAATATAACAGACAAAGAATACAAAACATAAACGCATGGTTAACGGCAACGCATATCATTTTGCATGGAAACTTTAACATTCTTATTTTAAACCTCTTGGTTAAGCTAAAATTCTTTGAACGTATGTAGTAGAAAACTATATGTAGAAGATGAAATCAGTCTTTGACCTTAAAGGTTTACTTCCAAAGAGGAATAATTCTGCACACATCTCAGGTCTGTGTTGGGTCTTGACAGAAACCGAACGTGATGACGTGGGAGAGCCGTGTCATGATTAACACAACAATACGTCGTGGTGATAGAGATGAGTACATGCACGAATTACCTAAGTTGATTTTCTCTTGCAGGAAGCCTTAATCTGACTTGTTTTTAGATAAAGGTTAAGCATACTTCTTATATAGACATTATTTTAAATTCTTGCACATTGATGGGCCTTGGTAATAAACTCTAAGGACCATGAACACATGGGTAAGATAAAGACAAATATGGAGTTGTCGAAGGATTACTCTACCTACTTATTTAAGAACGAAGAGATGCATATGTACTTCTGCTAAATCGAAAGTTCGAGTTATCGGTTTTAATCACTTAAAAATCTCGAACAAAGAAATGCGTGATGTTGCAATTTAATAAGTGTAGTAGTTAAAGCATTATGCAGTTGTAGCATCCAAACTTTACAAATGCTTTCGGCCACCATTGGTGGAGGTAAAAATAGTTAACCTTTCTGGCACATATGTCTGTTTACCTCTGGAAAGCTCAAAAATGTCTGCATTTCTTTCCAATACGATTGCATGTTGGTCATCGACATTTTGTAGAAGAGAGAAATAACTTCTGAATTCCGCTCGAATGGATCTGTTATGTATGTCCTCAGCTGCAATACATTAAATATATAACAACGTTGAACATGGTTACTTATCTATATCCTATTAACATAGAGTTTAAGGTTGGTGAAGTTTTCGTTACATATAATTATTAATTAGTTAGATAAACAGTGCAATAAACGTTGATTAATATGTAATCAGAAGACTCAATCAAGTGACGCGACTCATAACAAGGGACACTTTAGTGAATGTATACTTTTGTATTGTGGCTTATAAGGCGGTGAACTATTATTTAGTATCGGGTATCATGACCAAAAGATAAAGTACATCGATTAACATTTCTTATACAGTAAACTGGTTACCTATAAAGATTCTTAAACAGTAGATGTTGTTTGATTATGATGCTTTTAAAGGGAAACCATTTAACACTGAAAATATAAATTATTAAAAACAGCGTAAGTAGGACAGTCTTGTCACAGAAGGCTCCAAATTATATGCTTGTCTGGTAAATGACATGTTCATAACAAAAGAACCCAAGTGAGCTTACGTCGCATACCTAAATAATCGTTGCCATTCAATTTTGTTTAGTTTTCACTTTCAAGAGTGTACCGGTCATATCATAATTCGGGTTAATTAATTTGCTCACACTTTTCCTGTGTAAGCTAGTTTATCAAAACAAAATGCACATGCTTATACCAGCATAACTCGACAACCGGTTTACTTGAAAAAGCGGTAGAGGGAGAATATCTACTGAAGAAATATCAATGGGTTGTGACTGGACAACGGAATCCTCAAATTTGTCGTCCACCGCACTATCAACTGAGCTAGCCACGTGTTACACGAGTTTTTATAGTTGTACTTTACCACCGCCTGAATGTTACTGTACGTTGATTTTATATTCTCGCCCTCATAGAGTTCTTAACCGTAAAATAACGTTAATGTGGACAAAAGTCCATTACGAAAGCGCAAAGCTAGTTTAAAGTTTAAATACACGTATATATACCATTCCGAAGGATCCGAATGGCACAGTCGATCAGCTGACTGCCTTGCATCGTGGTCAGTGCCGGAACTTGGTCCCATATACGAGCTAATTCTCTTGCAGTTATGCGGTTGTGTCGTTCATATTGCAAATCAATATCCGGCGCTAAATTAAACAAGTAATGCTTGCTTTTTTTTCATAGTTTCGCATACGTATAAATTATTTCACAACCTAATAAGTATAGTTTCTAATCACAATAAAATGAATAATTTGCTTGAGGAAAGGTCTGAAAAGGATGTAGTTACATATTTAAATACCGTCAGTTTGCTGTAAGATCATTATCAACGTGTTATATAAAGTTATGTACAGAAAATCTCATCTTCCCCTTAACTTCTTGTGTCCTTTTTTATTAACCCAGATGTCATATTAACAGGAGTTACATGTATATACCTCTAAAATGTATACTTTCTTTAGAGGTTGGCAAACAATCATCAGAGACCCTAGCTGGACTAATAAATATTATAAATAACACATAAACAAAATAAATAGAATTTATTTGGAATTGCGTGAAAAGTAACTTACAACTACCACCATGTGCAATCATCAGTGCCCGAGTCCTTGAACGAACTCCGCGCAAACTGACCACATCTAAACTTCGGTCCGACATCACAGCTGACACATGTAATGATACTGCACAACAGAAAAAATGAGTTTAAGGTTTATACGGGTATTCATGTTACTAAATAAGACAGAGTCATAGTTTAGTATAATAACAGCAGTTACTCAAGAATTGAATGATAATTGTGTACTGGTCAATTATCAAAGAAATGGTTGAGTCATCTGACTACAGTGTATACAGTCTTTTATTGCAAAACAACAATCTTGACAAAGTATAAACTAGCAACAAATTATAAAGAAAGAGAAAATCAGCTTAATCAATTGAATCAACAAGTAACCTTTTATTGTAATATGGCTCTAACTGATACCCTTATGATCGGATTTCGCAAAATTATCTGACCCGTTTTTGAAATCATGCGGGTACCGATCGATCTTTTAAATATTTCGGTTCGGAATCTATTCTGAGTTTAATGTAGCCTTTTTACACTCTAATTTGCATAAGCTCATTTTCACTGTCGTTTTCTAAAAATCGATGTTCAGTTGTTGACGGGTTTGAACCGGTTTGTAAAAGAAAAACAGATTTAAAAAAATGTTTATCTAATAATACGAAGTCTGTTAATACAAAATTGTGTTTTCGCTTTTTTTATAGTTTCAAGAACAGGGTAATTGTCAATTGCGTCAGCTTAAACAAATATTGTCGTCGTTTGTGTGTCTTGTTTTATTTTCAGTTGAAATTCTTTCTAAATGTGGACAATAGGACCCCATCACAAGCGCAGTCTGGCACTCACAGTGCGATTAGGGTGAATGTCGACCCTCCTTACAAGGAGATTGTCCTAGGCTGACGCGTGGTATTGTTCAGCTGAGGTAACCTCAGTCCAGAAACCTTGCATGCCGTTATAAGACTGCAATTAAATGAGGCGAACCTGCGCCTTTTAAATGTTTCTGACAATTCTAGACATGTCAGTTTGGCGCTTTATAGGCATGCATATACCGAGGATGAGGGCACAGACTGGGTGTCTACTAGTGGGTCAAGGACGCAGTACATAAACTTAGTTACCAAGTGCGCATATGAGAAGCTGGTGGGCAACATTGCCCACAAGCCAAAAGCGTCTCTCCCAGATGCGGAAAGTATTTCTGAAATCGTAATATGTGTCCTGGAGGCATAACGAGCCGCGGCGATCGCCCTGGTAATATGTCCGCTTAGGATCCGGGCAATGGACCCCGGGTAGCGCGAACGAACATATTGTGCTACAAGAGTGGCGACTTGGGTTATTTCAAGCAAGATTGCCCGAAAAAACCAAGTTCCAACCAAAACCTTTGAATGAGCAAAGATCAGGCACAGCAACCAATGTCCGACCTTGATGTCCGTGGCCGAAACCGAGTGGATACCCATGTCATTAATTGCAGCGGCTAAGCAGCCGAGTCGGCGGGAAGTAATTATCGTTATCTTGTTGGGATTGGTTCCGCAGTTTTGCATGAACGTTCAGTTGGCTGACGTAGTTACTAATGAAGTGGTTGATTTGGCATCAAAGACGCCACTTTGATTTTGATTGACAGGTTCTGAGCCTAGAAGTGGTATCGACAGATGTCCTAAGTAAAGTTTGGGAGGGGACGAGTTATCACACCTAACTCGTTGTTGCAGGTGAGGTGTCAGATGTGTAGGTGTAAGGAAGACTACGCTGTGTAGTCGTTCGGGAACTCTGAGCGTTTTGTTCCTAGGTTGGTACGGTCTGCGGAATTCGCCCCCGTGCTGTGTCTGTTAAACCTTACAGACCGTTTTCTGTTAATTAAGAAGAACACCATAATTACAAGGGCGTACCCGATCGCAGAGTACAACCTCGTAAAATCTTAAACGTCAAACTCGGTGGTATTCGTGTAGAAGCTTTCTCTTTCAGATACTTCGCCATCGGGGCGGTTCTTGGACATGTTGGAGATCTGAACGAGCGCTCTTGTGTGCATGTGGATGAGTCGGAGAGGGGGCAGCTGATATGTTGACGGAGTACCAGGATGTGTTTGCTAAAGACAAGTTGGACCTGGGTTCTTTCACGTATATCTCTCATACTTTTGATACACTTGCATTACATTACGTTGTCCAGGTAGCAGAGGTTGTAGTGCACCACCAGGAATTAACTACGAGCAGTAGTACGGTTCGCATGACTTGTAAGGTAAGTTTTTTTACTAATAGGACTGACCATTCAATTGTATATTGGTTGTTGCGTGTTAGGAAATCACAAGGGCAACTGGCGAGATGGATGGAAAACAATCTCTGTGTTCAACATGGTGCTACATCACCAGGCAGGTTCAAAGAATGCGAATGCGGATGCTCTCTCTCTCTCTCTTTCGTACTCCGGAAGGGAAGGGGATCAATGCGGGCCCATGTAAGGTCCGATCTCTGACTTACCTTGTGGGGATACAGGTATTGCCATACCATAGGGCTGATCTGTGGAATGCGTTCACCGAGGACTTCGACGAGGCAGTTCCGTTGGCGCTGCCAACAGTTCGTGATGTCGTCCGTGATCAAGTTATGGGCATTAGCGAGGGAACCGAAAAGCATAGGGAAGTTCACCAAGTGGCATGTGTCTCTCTTCCATCGCAGACAGCAGAAGACCCAGCTTGTGCCGTTGTGGATCATTTCTGTTCGAGATAGGGTTCCCGCCTTAAAGCTTTGTTGTGGGCCAAGACCGTAACGTCGCGTCTAAGCCGTTTACAGAGTTGTGCGGCGTGTGGATTTAGGGTCGCATACCACCTTACCGGCCTTCGGCAATGGGGAAATAAAACGTGACAACTAAATGCTGATGCACGCCATTAGGTATTACATTGGTACGAACCAACAAGAACCGGCGGGACAAGAACATGTAGCAGATTGCTGAAGCACTGCGTGCCTCTCTCAACCGTTTTACCATGGGTTAGCGTAAATGTGACTGAATCAAAGTAATGGACATCAGCATTCCGACACGTTTTGCTTTTTAGGTGGCTGCAATTATGTTTCTCTTTACAACGTAGGTGTCCTATATGACCACATGAATAGCGTTGGGTTGGGGCAGAATGCGATGGAATCAGTTCAAGTTTTTAACCTACGTAACTCAGTTTGGGAAAATACTATTATGTGATTAACGGCAAGAAGTTTTTATCCCAGTCTTTCTAGTAAACGTGGCTTTTGGTGATGAACTGAACCTTTTCGGGGATGAGCGGGGAACAAATGGAAGTTTGTGGGGGCAGCGAGCCTGGTCGAGAAGCGGCCAAGAATTCGGCCGCGGCGCAGAGGTGTGATACGTGAGTGCTTGCAAGGCCATCATCAACGGATACCAGTACGGCTCAATCGCCCCTACGTGATTTGGGGTCAAAGCCGTGCAGACAGGCTTCGGTAAACCAAGTTGCCCCGTTGGGAGGGGCCTGGCCCGTCCGGTTTCATCCCACGACCTGACAGACGTGAGCCTAAAAGGTTGATACCCTCTGTTTATCGCCGTTGGGAGCAGTCCCAGTGGTGGATTTCAGAGGCTAGATAAAGAACAGAGGTCATGCATCGAGGCGTCCGTCGGTCGTCAAGGCAAGCGGAACATAACATGAGATAGGGAGGGGCCCGCTACGTGTTTATTTCTCAAATAGATCTAATGGACCCTAATAGTGACGAACTGGTCAACAAGAGGGAATATGGGTTAATCTCAACTTCCTACACTGGTGTGTGTTGGGTCGTCGTTTTTGCCAACTGGCTCCTGGGGAGCGAGTCGTTTTTGGGAAACTTACCCCCTTACGGCCGAGGAGAGAGAATGTATGTTGTCGGTGGCTGTGGACAGCCACTGTCACCTGGATAGGTGGGGCGCCCAGTGGGAGGGGTCTTAAGTGACGACATCTGGAGTCGGCTCGAGATCAACTCAACATGCGGGCCTTGGTTACGACCCTGTCGTCCCTTTTATTTAGACCTAATCCGGCCTCCGGTGTTATCCCACAATTGGTTTTCATTCCAAAAGAGCATCCTCTTTCACTGATTCGCAAATTGATGAGTGCATTAGTTACTTAGGAGATCAGATGGTTTGGTGAGGTGGTCCTCGACCAATCCACCCCCTTTGCGGACTGGTTGGGGCAGTCCACTCTATTGCGAAGGCAAAGCTGGCGCTCCGGATGATACCGCCGGCCATACTGTTGATAGAGACTCCTTACTTTGGTGGTCCAAGCATGCGTCCATGTTCGTTCCTGGCGATCGGGGAGCTGGCGGCGCGTCTTGTCAGGCAGGAGAACATTAGTGACGTCCTGGCCGTAACTGTAACCAATGCCCGTGTGCTACACATGTTGGAATGTTAAGAGGTGGACGATGCTGCATACGCAGTTGAGAGGAGGCGCCACTATGACCTCCTATCACGCAGACGGCGACGCTGCATACGCATTCGGATGGGGACGCCCTGCATGATCTTCTGTTCGAAAGAGAGCGACGCGACAAACGAAGTCGGGCATGGACGACAATGCATGATATCTTGTTCAAAAGAAGGGGACGCTGTTTCACCGGTTGGGGACAATAACACAGTCTACGATTCGACATTGCGCACGGGCACCAGTCTGCGTTGGAACTCGTTCTGGCAGGCCGTTGATGCATTATTGGACTTTGCGCTGCTCAAGCCAGACGTTTTGATAAAGATAGTTCTCATGTTTAAACGATTGTGGAGAAAAATGCATTCGACTGACTTGTTAGCGGACTTTGTTACTGTTGTCCTAACATTTGCAGGTCGAGAAACGCTGGTAAGAAACAAGTTATTGAAAAAGAAATGAAGAACGAAAATCGAAAGTTGCGTCGATAATGCTGACCACATGGTCAACAAGAGTATCATGGGCGATACGGCGCTCACCTGAGACCCAAAGAAACTCCACTATTCTGAGAAGGTGGACTTCAGAAGGAAAAAAAGTAGTAAATGAAACATAAATATTTTATTTATATTCATTTTTTATGACACATTTTTGATAATTGAAAATCTTTCTAACACATAATGTATTATGCACATATTAAAACGTAGATTAGCCAGTAGCTGGTTTAATTTCTTGCAAAACGAAAAAGGCTGTGTATACAAGGTTCAGTGGAAGCTATTTAAAGATGTATATATCAAATGGAGAGATTCCAATTACAGCTACTGACATATCATGTATATTTGATGGAATGTCAAAAAGATTCTTATGAAACAGTTCTTCATGTTGTACTGGGTTATCTCTATGTGATTTTCTTGAGAAACAAATCAATATATTAATTTGAAATAAGGGCAATATGTTATTAGAAAGAAATCAATAAAATTAGAAATTAGGGTTATTGATAATGTTTCTGATGCCATCACGACTATCATCATCATCATTATCATCATGAAACAGTATCATCAACAACAACAAAAACAACTTCAATATTTCACTACAATAGTATGCCTTTAACAAAGTTATAGTCTTCGGAAAGAAGAAACTTCAAACTGTGTTGCAAGGTTGCATTTAAGACAAATTTGCAAGCTGAAACTAATGCATATCGTGGCAGCCATATTTTTCAACATCCAGAATCATTTTTGTAATCAATAGTAATATCATAATAACAAACATCACTTGATTATGTGACTTGCATCTGAAAGATATGATGATGTATTGGCATTTCACACAGATTAAGTGACCCATAATTGTGTAATTATATAGTCAAATATATTAGTGGTTTTATGTCACAATTGAAAGCCTATAATTAACCAAAATAATGTGAATTTGATTTCATATTAAAAAAAAATGTTTTGAAAATTAAGACGGCATAATAGTTACTGAAATTTAGTTAAAAGAGTGACAGTTACGGAGTTACTTAGACTGTTACTTACGGAGTAAGTTAGATATACATCATGTTTTAAGCAGGGGGCAGAAGCAGTAACGCATATTGTGATAGTAAATAACGAACTAAGTAAATACTGAAGAATCCTCAATTATTCAATGTGCGATGAGTGCGCTCCAGACTGAGCTAACCGAGCCGAATCTGATAGAACATGACCAAGTTAATATCGTGACATATACCCCATTCGACTATGTAATTGTCCTCGAATACAGGAATTGGGTTGTTATATAATTAACCATGGGCCTCTTAAGAAGTAACATCACCGTTCCATATTATTAGCCAAATGTCACAGGGCAAAAAGATTGTGCGAGAAGTCCGGGACTGGAACCTGGGACACCTCGTTACCAGGGCGAATGCTCACCCGACTGAGCTAACCGGGCGACCACAAAACCTCCCCCTTAGGTGGCAAAGTTAATACCGTGACAAACATCCCCACTCGAATATGAATAAGGATTCGACGCTCTTACCGTGGCGGCTGGGTTTCATATAACATTTAAACATATTTATTCACATTTTATAGTTGATTAAAATATTAATTACATGGTTTACCCATTTATCCAGTGCGCTTTCGGTAATTTTACTGCGCTATCAGAACCATTACCGATTGTTTACCATTACCGATAGCGCGTGCATTCGGTAAATCTAGTTACCCTTGGAACGTTGCTCTAACCTCCGCTTTCAATCGTGTTACATCGACTATCTACGGATGACTCCGTAAGAAAGGCGCAATCGACTATCTACGGATGACTTATGATGATCATCGTCTGATGATCCAGATGCTCCACTTTATGAATAAAATTCCATTTTGATGACGCTAAACAACGTATTGTATCACGTGATCTCAAATGACTAAAGATTCGCATTTGATTGGTTTTATTTTAATGAAATGCAGAATGACCCTAAAAATGTAAACCAGTAATAGTACCGCCCAGTGACCTAAAATAGTAACTCTGCACTTTCGTTATCGGTTCGCCATATTAACAGCGAGGTTCATTGTCGTGGTAAGTTGCTTCATCTATCGGAAGTGACTTTCTCTTTCATTTCATCATTTTGTTTCAGAGTTGTTCATAAACAAGTGTGTAGTTTCCTAAACAATACATTGACAGTTTGCGGTCGTTTGTTAAGTTTTTGCAGAACACGTGATTTCTTATGTTAAACATAAAATCTATGGAAGCGCATAGTTGTCAAGTATTTTTTTATATTTAAAATGCAAGATTTTAGCATGTATTTGGTACATTTCGATGTTTACGAGTTTGAACTAATAATTTGTTCTATTTTTCAGGAACCTCAAAAGGTGCGTCTGCAGTATGATAGAGAAAAACTCAAGAGGGTTTTCGATGCAACTGTTGAAGATGTTTTTGCTTACAAACATCAAAGATTTACTCCGTACCAGAAACAACCCTGAGGGACAGAATCAAAGGTCGTGTTGACGCAGATGCGAAAGTAGGCCATAAAACAATTTTCACAATGAAATAAGAGAAAAAGTTGTATCATCAGATCATGTAACATATATGACGGAAATTGTTTTTTATACACCAAGAAATCTGTGCAATATATGAGATTTTTTTTGTGTAACGTCTTGGGCAAATCAATGATACCCACTTAGAAATGCGTTAGCGATAATTGGTTCTATGGATTTTCTAAAAGATGGCTTAACCTGAAATCAGTTAAACCACACTAGCTAGGTATTGCAAGGGCTAAATCATAAACAGTAAACATAGAGGAATAGCGCTAGCTAGTATGATGGACTTTTCCAAGTACTAATAAACAACAAACTCATTGACGAACCTCAAGAAATATTTAACATTTATAAATCTGGTGTCAACAGTTAGCGTACCCCACCTAAGATTGTATACAAAAAAAAATTGACTATTTCACAAAATGACGCCTCTGCACGGCCACTAAGAACAGCTATCATTAATTGCAGCTGGTTGTGCTGCTGATCAAAGTAGGCCTTCATATTATGTTTTTCAAGGACAACATTGAATGATGTCTTGTGGGAAGTTGATGTCTATGATCAGCAAGAGAAATATGGAAATCTGGATGGTCCAATACTGTTACACCCAACCAGATGCAGAGTGCTGTTGATGCACGGTATGAATTTGAATCACGAGCTGTTGATGTCTTTACCAAAGAGACAATCACTACAGCAGTAAAGCCAGATCCCAAACGATGTGTGCCTCCAATTAAAGTCAAATGCAACGTAATGCACAAAACGAAATGTACAGCAGCAGCCACCAAATGAGGAATTGCTGAATCTGAAACATGTTAAGTGTGCAATAGGTATGAACCAGCAGACATTGACAAGTTCCCGTTTATCACATTGGTGACATGGGGAATGTGTGACCAATGTCCACATTGGGCACATTAGAAATTATGATCAAATGTCACACATGCCCTGCGAGACACTGAATATCTGTGTGCACATAGCAAATAAATACGTTCACTGTATTACGATTGCAAACACAGATAAATTTTCTGTGAAAAAAATAAACACTGAATAATATGATTCACACTTTTGATAAAATTTTAATTGTATATATTGATAAAATAAAATCGTATGTATACTATTAAAACTGTTATAGCTTGGGTTGACCAAAGATCTATCAATATCTTTGGGTTGACCACCATACTTGAAAAAAAAACTTTGTAATAATAGCGCGATACACTGGACAGGCGGGGCATGCGTATACGGGAGCTTACCGCGTTTAAGTGAGGTTACGGGAGCAAAACTTCAAAGATGGCGTCGTTTTCGTGTTTTTTGTGAAGGAGTAGCGAATATTTTTACCCGGTTAGCCAGTTTATATTTCTTTTAAATGAATACGCCCTTTCGGCTCTACGGTGTTTGTGTTCCCCTCGGTTTTTTGTTTCAATGCTGTAGACGTCGGAATAAAATAGTTATTGAAGCAAAACCGGCGACAAATTTGTTGTTTAATTTCTGGACCTTCGAGATGTTGGATGTTCGAATATCATTTTCTCTCAAAATAAACAGTATTTGTGCATGTTTACAGTAAACTATAACATAAATCACGATTATTTAATTATCTCGACGCGTTTGTATGTCTATTAATTCATTTAATACCGAATTATAACGGTTTAACCCCCATTTTGGGAACTAACTTCCTTTTAAGCCCATTTTGGGACCTAACTTCCAAATGACAAACAGCTCTTTCATATGTGAAAGAGATTGACACGAAATACCTACCCATCTTTAATAAAGTTTATATGTGTACTTCAATATTATAGTTTTATAGCATTTTATGTGGTGCAATATAAGTGTTTTCTTAATCATTTTACTGTAGAATTATAAAAAATGCTGTACATAAAACCTGCCGACCAACTGAATCAATTCACCTATTTTAAAGAAGATGGGTTGTGGGGTGGCTGATGTAAGAGATAATAGAATGTTTATCAGCCCTTTCAATAATATTTTAATTAATTACATGTGTTTTATGACGTGTCGACCTTATTCTGATATGAACTTTTCTTTAACCATTCTTTTACTGTCTTTTCAGATGATGAAGGTTAAAGGGCGAAAATAAGTGCATCTTTCGTTGCAGTATATGTAATTACGAATTTAAAATTAGCGGAGGACTGAGATACCATGCCACGTTCATCGACCACATGAGTTTAAATGTAGAATATGCAAGAAAGAGTCCTTCAACAGAACCGGACTAAAACAGCAAATAAAACGAACGAACCAAACAAACAAATGTACAGCTGATGTATTTAGTGTTTTTTTTTCTACATAGACAAGTCTGACATATAATTGCTATGAGTGCTACTTAATTACACGTTTTGTTCCGTATATGTCATAATGCTAGTTTCTCACGTTTTTTTTTTATGAAAATAAACCATTATCTGTGTTACGTCATTTCTTCCTACGACGTCTCTGCATACATTTTCAATTGTATTCAGCACTTACATACATGATAAAAAAAGATTTGGATTGGAATGAATTCGTTATGCATTTGACATATAAACATTACTTAAGATTAGAAGACAATGTAAGGAACAAGCGAAATAATCTATCTAAGTGAACCAATACTTTATTTCCTCAATACAACAGTCTTAAATAATATGTATTCATATAGGTATAAAAGAGAAAAAAATACATGTATATATTGATCACTTCTACTGAAATCATATCGTGTATTGCATTTGCACAAATCTTTCTATCCACTACAAATTCACTTTTTGCGATTATAATATAGTGACCAACTCAGAACTGGTTTAAAAGAAGGTCGTCCAAAATGTGTCACATCAAAGTCACATACATGTATCAGTATCGTTATGGTAAAACGCGTCAAATGTCATTGTATTAAATAAACAATTAATAGTTAAGTTTGCATAAAAAAACATCCACCGATATGCATCTTCTAAGCAGGTGTCAGGCATTCCAAATTGCTCCATGTATTCCGAATCGCAATAATGGTAGTATTTGGTTACAGCAACCTTATAATGGTATCGAACCGGCTTTACCCTTTTCTGTTTTTCATTACACTTTTATTGCACGTATATGTGATTGTTTTGTGTGTTTAACTGGCGTGGTACTTCGACGTTATCTTTTTTTGTTTGATTGGTGGGTTTTCATGTACCTTTCGCTTTCTAGAGCGGTACATACTTCGTTACGCCGTCTTTTTTAATCTTGGCATCCTCAACATCTATACCTGGCGTCTTGATATCTGGAAATAGTAAGCATAGTATTCCGTTTAGTAAGCATAGTATTCCGTTTGAGGCATATTCAAACATAAGTATGTTCATATGTGTTAAAATAAACAGGTAATACTTACACTGTGTTAATAATACCGTCGAATGTCTTATATTACACACACTAAATGTTACCGTTAAGTATGTGAGAAAACATATAAAAATAACAATTAATAATATAACAATTAATAAAAATATTAAAAAATGATAACTCTTGATTTCCTCAAGTGAAAATGTTTTCCAAAACATTCGCTTCAATGCGGAACTCATTCATGACAGTTATTTCGCATAAAACCTTCTAACATAGGAAAAAGCTATTTATCATTTGGAAGTCAGGTCCCAAAATGGGCTTAAAAGGAAGTTAGTTCCCAAAATGGGGGTTAAACCGTTATAATTCGGTATTAAATGAATTAATAGACATACAAACGCGTCGAGATAATTAAATAATCGTGATTTATGTTATAGTTTACTGTAAACATGCACAAATACTGTTTATTTTGAGAGAAAATGATATTCGAACATCCAACATCTCGAAGGTCAAGAAATTAAACAACAAATTTGTCGCCGGTTTTGCTTCAATAACTTTTTTATTCCGACGTCTACGGCATTGAAACAAAAAACCGAGGGGAGCACAAACACCGTAGAGCCGAAAGGGCGTATTCATTTAAAAGAAATATAAATATAAACTGGCTTACCGGGTGAAAATATCCGCTACTCCTTCACGAAAAACACGAAAACGACGCCATCTTTGAAGTTTTGCTCCCGTAACCTCACTTAAACGCGGTAAGCTCCCGTATACGCATGCCCCCCTGCTTTGGTCTGCCTGTGAGAAAGTGTTTAATACCTAACGCGCAACAAATTATGCAGACTTTATATTAAATAAACACGTTCCATATAAAGATAACTTAAGCTGACATACAGTTCATACAATACATTTCACTAAATTTTATTTAAGTCTATAATTATTAAATAATAATGCTAAGTATCAATTCGTATCCGTCT
The DNA here is from genome assembly GCA_007657795.1 of Dreissena rostriformis. Lineage (NCBI taxonomy): Eukaryota > Metazoa > Mollusca > Bivalvia > Myida > Dreissenidae > Dreissena > Dreissena rostriformis. Next base: position 105,431 of record VMBQ01003190.1, read on the forward strand.
GGTTTAAAAACACAAATTACACTTACATTTCAGCTGATTTATAATCCAGAAAAGGTTATAATCCAATAACTTCTGTTTCGTTTTAAAAATGTTATACTATAGTTCTCAGTTAACTGTTGCTTTAATAGTGTTATTAATCCTAACACGTGCGTTTCGCTCAAGTGTGTGTACTATCACAAACGTAAACTGCTATTATTATATAGCAGTGCGCTGTACTTTGCTCCGCCTTATGTTCATTTGTCAGCCAATACGGTCGGTGTCAGCCAATACGCTCGGTGGTGTATCAAACCTCTCTGTATAGTTGATCAGTGGGGCATGCGTATACAGGAGCTTACCGCGTTTAAGTGAGGTTACGGGGTTATTTTAATATTTTTACAGTATAAAAAAGCCATTCTAAAAAACAGAATACAGAGTTAAAAATAATACATGGTTATAACAGCTATTTGTGTGTCATGAGCCCATTTTGGCACGCCTAGGATAATATTTGATGGAAGGCTTAGTTCCTGCACTTACTGTTTGTTTAAGTTAATTCAATGATATAAGTATGCCACAAAATAACGAAACCTTATGTCATCCGTACTTTTTTTAAACCTGCATACCGGGTCAAGAATATATAGGACGAAATGCGTATTTAGTACTATTTTTCAGTCAGTGTAAAACACCGAATGTATAAGGCTGCTAGTCGAAGAATCGCTGCTTCCAAAATAGAATAATAAGTAGCATACGTTCTAGAAGGCCATCCAACGTCACCGATCTAAATGCCGACTGCAAGCAAACGCTCGTATTGTTCTGCTAAATGCGTTCCTAGTTGTTTCCATTTTCAGCAGGACGTTGACAACCTTTGTCGCGACTGAAAAAAATGAACACACGTAAACCAACGATGTGTATGTTTGTTGTATGTTAACTTGTTTTCTTCGCCGTTTTTTTAATTAACTCGAGTTCGGTTTCTCCTAGAAACGTTTGGTTGGGGTCAGGTATATAAACAATACTGTTGAAACTGAACCATTCTTATATATTGCAGTGCTGAACCCGGGTATTTCCGGAAGAGTGATAGGTTGCATAAGTCCTGGTCGGAATTTACTAGCCAAATCTTGCATTGCACAATGCCTCCACTAGCTGTTTGTTAACACAGAATCTAAATTTAACTTATTTATACTGTACATAACTCAATCAATGCCTGATACAGTATGCCATTATTCTTTTCTAATGCACTCATATTAATACACTAAAGTAATCTGTTTGAATTGCTATGTTTATAACTACTAACTGCTTGCGTTATTTTGTTAACAACATCAATGGTCATTTGGTTACGAAATCTTCAAAACAAAACAGCTGCCATGCGTACTTTCTTATCAAACATTTTAAAAACAAATTAAATTATTAACTAGAGTATTTTTTTTATAAAATGTGTTCCAATTTGTTTTGCACACGAATTCCAAGTAATAACTTTTATAAAAACAAAAAATGGCAAACGAGTTGTATATTCCAAATGTGGAAAATTATAATGCTTTTTTCAACTGTAATTAAGAACGTAAAATCACTTCATCTCTTGTGATTTGAAGATATTTCTTCAAGAAATATTTTCGTTAACAAATGGGTTAACATTCTTTAATTGGAGAAAATATAATCTCATGTTAGCTTTTTTCTGATTCATTATGAATTGTATGGAAAACGTGAAGTTTCTTGTTTTGTTTCTGTAACTGTATTAGGTTTCAGAAGCGTTATACGTTTTACGAAAGTTTGACGCTTTACACATTTTACTGAAGCAATACAAGTGGGTCAAAGGTCGCTAACGTCACACTTGAAGGTTCTTAATTGTTCTGAGCAGGTAGAGTTCTTAAACTTTCATTATAGTGATATATGGATATCTGACTGACAGCTATGTTTTTGTTTTCAAAGAAACATCATTTTTCGAAGACATCCGAGCTATCTTTAAAATTTTGTTCTGAGCAAGTTTCGTGATGATTTTGAAACCAATTTGACTTCTAGAGTGTTCGCAAGGTTACATTATATCTTATAGAAACAAGCATCAATCAATTAATTAGAAATGTCGATCTGTCGATGCAGATAATATCACTTGATACAAAATCTTATCCAGAATATTCCACAAGAATCTCCGCCAACAAATGCTCTGGTAGCGTATCCCAACCATTATAAAAAGTTTAGCTTACATCTATTAGATGTAAGCTCATCTACTAGATGTAAGCTCATCTATTAGATGTAAGCTAAACTTTATATAGCTCATAGTTTGTTTACGTATTTTAGACTAAAATACGTAGAACAAAGTATGAGCTATATTTTGATGTTTTTACACAATGTTTACACATAGAATATATTTTTAATTCATCAGAACACCGGTAATAGAGTTGAGCCTTTACTCCGACACAGGAACAGACAATTCTACTATTAAGAACACACTCAAAAGTAGTGTGAATACTATTTTTAAAATGGACGTCAGCGATCACTATCATAATAGTGTCTGAACATAAACGTTATACCAGTTTGTTTAAATTAACACTTTTTAATGTGATACTTAATACCTCTCTCTGGCGAGTGCATGTCCGTTTCTTGGGCATGGGCACGAAGATCTGTTTCTCCGATGTTTTTCACTGAAATAAATATGTTTTCGCATGTTGTTTTTCTTCAATATACATGTACTGATTATTTAATGAATCGCCTGTAATATCAACGTATGATTCTAGAATTGTTTTCGATTCACGCATTTCAATAAATATTGTATATTTATTTTCTAAACTAACACGTTTTGGTTATATCAAGTATCATTTAATCCCAGACTTGGTTTAAGAAGGTGCCACATAGTCAGCAAATTTGTATTGGGACTAAAACATACAACATTTTAATTACTGTGATGTAACGTCAAGTTTTACAGAGATGCTAGCTTCCATTAGATGCACAAGACGAACATAAACAAGTTGTAAACAACCTATCTTGATTTAAATCAAAACTGTATCTGACGCTACAAATATCCGCGCAAAAAGTGTGTGCTATTAAAGCATAATATTTCTTTTATGAGGAATATTAATCAGTTTGCCAGACACAATTACAGACGTCATTTTGTAAATAAATCGCAAAATAATTTATTAATAAATAAATAGTTGGTGTGTAAACGTATACTAAAAATGACTCAAAGTAAAAATCAGTCACTTGTCTGAAAAACTCGATATTCAGCCAAATTTTAATTGTATCGAACTCAATGCCACGTCAAGTAAACAAAGGTATAAAGTTCTGGCTAACTTAGAAGACCTTCATAGGGAAATGTATGTAGAATGTAATCAAGATTAACCAAACAAAAGAGAAATATTGCAGATAAAGAATAAAAAACGTAAATGCCTGGTTACCGGCAACGCATATAATTTTGCATGGAAACTTTATCATTCTTATTTCAAACCCAATCTTGGTTTAGCTAAAATTCGTTAAACAGGTGTAGTAAAAGATGATATGAAGATGTTAAAATCAGTCTTTTTTGGCCAAATTTTTTTACTTCCAAAGAGGAATATTTCTGCACACATTTCAGGTCTGTGATGGGTCTTGACAGTAGCCACACATGATGACCTGGAAGTGCCGTAACATGATTAAAACGACTATACGAAAACCGGCCCCGATTGTAAACGAAACAAACACTTAATATGCAGTTGTTGCAAGCAAATCTTAACATATGCTTTATGCCATCATTAGCGAATGCGTTAGATATCTTGAACTATTTGGTTCTAAGCTGACTTATATATAATTAAAGTTTCTTGCACAAAGATCCTGTTTACCTCTGGTAAGCTCAGAAATGTCTGCATCTCTTTCAAACACCATTGAATGTTGGTCCTCTACGTTTTGTAGAAGAGAGAAACAACTTCTGGATTCGGTTCGAATGGATCGGATATGTATTTCCTCAGCTGCAATACATAAAAAATATATAATAACGTTCAACATGGTTCAACATGGTTATGTCTCTATATGCTATCCAAATGGTGTTTGATGTTGGTAAAGTTGTCGTGACTTAGTAATTAGTAAGATAAACAGTGCAATGAACGCCGATCAATATTTAATAAGAAGACTCAATCAAGTAATGCGACTTATAACAAAGGACACTTTAGTTAATGTATCGTTGCTTATCTTATAAAGGCGTGAACTATAAGTAAGTTTCAGGAACAATGACCAAAAGATAAATTAGGTAAATAAACACTTCTTCTTCAGTAAACTAGTTACCAAAAAAATTCCTAAACTGAACGCATACTCCTAAAATATCGGTCCTAACGTTAATATAATATGTATAACATTAATGTCACTTTACGTTGATTATATGCTCGCCTCATCGAGTCCTAAACCTTAATGTTGAAAATTGCTGAAACATGCAGGGCGGCGGACAAAGGCCAATCGGGAAAGCGCTCAATGAGCCCATGCAGTTTTAAGACAGTTGGGTAATATGTGGCAAACACTTTCAATATTGCCTGATACATGATGAAGTGGTAATCCAGAAAAGACGTTCGGACAGACAAAAGCCTCTTGTTGTTTTGCTTTGGCATCAAAATTGCCACGCACTGCCTATTGGAAAACTCAAAACAATAACATTCAAACAAGACTAAATTACTTTGACTATATACGATGTTTTCATATAAGCAGACGCTTTTGAGTAATATCCGAATAAGAATAAAAATATTTCAACATTCAATCAGTTGTTTATGACAGAACGTGTGGCATAATATATTTTCTGCCGACCGTATATACGTTGTAAAGCGGACTTGAAACATTGGGTAGAGGACACCCACGAATAAAGTATGTTTAGTTCATCACAATTGGCATTGGTCTGGACGTAAGCTAGATGGCATTCATTATAACCAGTTCAACTAAAATTCATCAAACGATGTTTGTTTTAAGTTAAAAAAAATCGTATATGTACCATTCACAAGGATCCGGATGGCCCATGCATGACAAATTGGCATTGGTCTGGACGTAAGCTAGATGGCATTCGTTATAACCAGTTCAACTAAAACTCATCAAACTATTTTTGTTTTAAGTTAAAAAAAACTCGTATATGTACCATTCACAAGGATCCGGATGGCCCGTGCTATCAGCTGATTGCCCTGCATCGTGGTCAGTGCCAGAACGTGATCCCATACACGAGTTAATTCCCTTGCAGTTATGCTGTTGCGTCTTTCATATTGCAAATCTATCACCGGCGCTAAATTGAACAATTAATGATTATTGTTTTTCATAGTTTGGCATACATATAAATTATAACAAAACTAAACAAGTATAGTTTCTAATCAAAATAAAATGAATAATTTGCCTGAGTAAAGGTCTGAAAAGGAAACGTAGTGTAATTATTTCAATACCGTCGGTGCGTTTTTTTAATCATTGCCAATATGTTATATACAGTTATGTACGGAAAACCTCCCCTCCGTCATAATTTCGTGTGTCCTTTGTAATGACCCAGAAGTCATATACACATGTTGTACATGAATATACCTCTTACATGTATACTCTTTTTCTAGAGGTTGGCGAACGATCATCAGAGACACAAGCATCACTAATAAACACTATGAATAACACATATAACAATAAATTCAATTTACTTTGAATTAAGTTAAAAGTAGCTTACGTCTACCACCATGAGCAATCATCAGTGCCTGAGTCCTTGACCGATCTCCGTGCAAACGGACCACATCTAAACTACGGCCCGACATGACATCTGACACGTGTAATAATACTGCACAGCAGACAAAAGTACATAACGTTTAATATGTATACGGATAGTCATGTCACTAAATTAGACAAAGTCATAGTGCAGTATTGAATGACAAATGTATAATGGTCAATTATAATAGAAATGGTTAAGTCATGTGACCACAGTGTGTACAGTGTTTCATTGAGAAAAAAATACAATATTGGCATAGTATGTTTTAATTTGATAAAAGTTTGTAAGTCCAAACTAAAAGATTTCAGACAAGTTTCATACATATAAATTCTGGCAATTGATATGGGGTATTGGTATTAAGTTAAATTATACAAATAATTGTCAGTTTCATGCATTCAAAAAAGTGAGTTCATACCCCATTTACTTTCTGTATACATTGCACACATTGAGTGTGTGTTCATATTTGTGCAAAATTTAACCTAATTCGTTGCTTCATAATAGGGGATGGAGGTAGATAAACCAACCTAACAAAGGTTCAATGTGGTTCTACACACATAACTAAAGCTTAAGTTAGAAAAGTTTGCAAATGCTAGCAACAAATGATATCAACGCGCTGAAGGCACTGAAGTTGTTCGCTATTGCATAACCTTTGACGCAACTTATTTTTCAAAATTAAGTTATCGCTTTTTAAATCGCAAGTTTGAAATATACACAACCCATTCAAATTTATAAAGAGTGTGTGTGAACGCACAGGTCGAGATGTGTGTGCACTGTTTATCATCCTATTGATGTTATAGAGATAACTTAGACAACATAACAACAACATGTCCCTTTTTAGACGTTATGAAGGCATGGACAATATTATGAAAATTGTATAATGAGAACAAGTTAATATAAAATAAAATTTGCAATCACCATCATATTAAATGAACATTGTTGGAATATCGATACCTATCTCATTAAGAATATAATTTCATGATGGGTTTTCCCTTTACAAAACTTTTTGTTTTGATACCATATAACAATTCAAACTATACAAGACGATAATTGATGCAAATAAATTAAAAAATTAATCGCGAGCAATACTTTTAACTCACGAATTAGGTAGTCATAAAGATCGGTATAGAATGCGCTTTTTCGGGGTAGCTGTTTTACCCAGCTTTTTTGTACCGCATATATCTGATTGCAAATTGTATTTGATTTATTATGTACTGCACTATTAAATAAGATATGTTAATATCGTATTATTAAATTAATAACAACTGAAAATAAAACGTTGCTACACAAAGTATGTTGTAACATGTAAAACACATTTTCAGTAAACGATAATAATACATATGTTTTCAGGTTACCTATGTATGTGTTAAATTGTGGTTTTTAATGTGCTGTCAACACTGTATTTGAATGTCTTTTATCAATTGCCATTAGTATATGTTCAATGAATGTATCGTGCCTGTTCCTCAATGTCTTTTACGANAATAATTTGCCTGACTAAAGGTCTGAAAAGGAAACGTAGTGCAATTATTTAAATACCGTTAGTTTTTGTTTAAAAGATCATTGTCAACGTGTTATAAAGTTATGTACAGAAAACCTTCTCCTCTTACTTAAATACGTGTGCCTTTTTTACCATTATGTCATATAAACATGTTGTTCATGTATATACCTCTAAAATGAATACTTTTTTTCTAAAGAGACACTAGCTGCACTATAAACATTATATAATAACACATGTACAAAATAAATACAATTTTCTTTCAATTGAGTGAATAGAAACTTACGTCTACCACCATGAGCAATCATCAGTGCCCGAGTCCTTGACCGATCTCCGTGCAAACGGACCACATCTAAACTACGGTCCGACATGACATCTGACACGTGGAATGATACTGCACAGCAGACAAAAGTACATAACTTTTAATATATATACGGATAGTCATGTGACTAAATAAGACAAAGTCATAGTGCAGTATGCAAACAAGCATTGAACGAAAACTGTCTTCTGGTCAATAGGTACTGGTATAATAGAAATGGTTAAGTCATATGACCACAGTGAATACAGTGTTTCATTGAAAATAATCCAATCTTGGCATAGTATGTTTTAATAAAATAAAAGTTTGTATTACAGCTCATAATTATATGACTTTTTATAGGTCCAAACTAAAACAAATCAGACAAGTTTCATACATATAATTTCTGGCAATCGATATGGGGTATTGGTATGTAGTTAAATTATACAAATGATAATCAGTTGCATGCATTCAAAAAAGCGAGTTCATACCCCATTTACTTTCTGTATACATTACACACAATGAAATTTCATCTTCGAGTGTTCATGTCTGTGCAAAAGTTAACCACATTCGTTTCTTCATAATAGGGGATGGGGGTAGATAAACCAACCAAACATAGGGTCAATGTGGTTCTACACACATAACTAAAGCTTAATTAAGAATAATTTGCAAATGCTAGCAAACATTGATAAAAATGGCGGAAATCAGCTTAATTGATTAAATTTACATGTAATCTTTTATTTGCATAGGGCTTTAACGGATATTTTAATTATCCGCAAAACAATCTGACCCGTTTAAAGATACTCATGTACCGATCCATCTTTCAAACGGCGTGTTGAAAATCCAAGAGGCTCGCAAAACACCTTACCGGCCATCGGCACATGGGGGGGGGTGAAGCGTTACAACCAAATGCTAATGGACGCCATGTGTTACATTGATTCAGAACCAGCGGGACCAGAACCTGTAGCAGATTGCTAAAGCACTACGAGCCTCCCTCATATGAAGTATCATGGGTCATGCGTGAATGTGACCGCCACGAGGCCTTGGACTTCAAGAAGTACCGATGCTCATCATGCTAACCCTGTCTTGTCTATGTCTATTTCAGAGAAGAGACAAGGCAGCCATATCATCATTTTAGTGATGTAGTCTACGGGTCTCGACTACTCCGCCCCCTATGCGGAGGATTTTGCACTACCAAGAGGAGCGTCAAGTTATGCTCCTCCATTGTAGGGACTTAGACATTGCCGTGAATGGCAGGAAGTCCACGTGTGCAACCTTTCAATCTTGGCGGAGATTGTGGACGTAACCAACGGATCCACCATCACTGCTTACCTTGGCCCACGGAAGTTTTCCGTGCATTCACGGACGCCTCTTCAAACACGTACGTGGGGTACAATCACAGTATCGGTAATTTGACTGAGGCGGCCAAGCTGGCGCTACGGATTATACCGTAGGACAGACTGTTGATATATACGCCGTACTTAAGTGGTCCAAGTATGCATCCATGTTCGTTCCCGGCGATCGTTGGGCCGTCGGCGCGTTATGTCGTATTCATCCGGAATGAGAACCTTAGGGACGTCCTGGTCGCCACTGTGGCCAACGCCCGTGCGCTAAACCGGTTGGCATTTTAAGAGTTGGGCGATGCTGCAAACGCAGTCGAGCGGGGGCGCTACAATGACCTCCTTACACACAGAGGGCGACGCGAGATACGCAGTCGGGCTTTAACGCCACTACATGATCTTAGGTTCAAAAGCGTAAGACGCGACAGTCGCAGTCGGGCATGGACGCCATTGCATGATCTCCTGTTATAAAGAGGTCGACGCGGCGAGAGCAGTTGAGCGTGGAGGCCACTTGAAAATGTCTCCGATCCAGAGATTCCGCACCGTGTGCCAGTCTGCGTTGAAACTCGTTTAGGCAGGCCTTTGCTGCAATCTGGGCTCTGCGCAAGGCATACGTTCTGATAAAGATAGTACTCCCGTTAAGACAATTCTGGAGAAAAATGCATTCGACTGACTTGTATGTCCGTAGCTCTGTCGTGACTGTCCGGGACAGTCCGCGTGGGCGCCTTGTTCATGGCGTGTTGCTGCCGGGTTGGTTCGTGTGGATGTCGTGTTGTCATCGGAGTGATGGTCTTTGGAAGACCGTCGACGCTCAAAAATCCCAAAAGGCCACGGATCGTCCCGGTTCTTGATCCGGGGCGATCCGGGACCGCCGTGTCCCCCCGGATCAAGAACCTCCCACATGACCAAGTTTATATCGTGATTTGTATAAGTCCTCGAATACAGTAATTCGGGGTGTTATTTAATTGAACATGGGCCCATTAGGAGGTTACATCACTGTCCTACGAGAAAATTATGCAAATTTGTTAAAACAGTCCGTGACTCGAACCCGGGACACCTCGTTACCAGGGCGAGTGCTCTTCCGACAGAGCTAACCGGGCCATCACAAAACCTCTCCCACTTACATGGCCAAGTTAATACCGTGACATACATTCCACTCGAATATGAATAAATATTCCACGTTCTCACCGTGGCGGCTTGTGTTCGATTGCCCGCTTCTGCGCTTGGGAACTATACACAACATCAACTGCATGACACAATGAATACAGTGGCAGGATGAAACAAGATTTATAAATCATTATAACATGTTTGAATTTTAATAAACTTAATAATATCATAAAACATTTAAACACATGTATTAACATTTTATAGATTATTCTACTAATAGTAGATGGTTAACACATTTATCCAGTGCGCTTTCGTTAATCCACTGCGCCTTCAGATCCATTACCGAATTCGCGTGCTTTCGGTAAATCTACCGACTGGGAATATCAAAACCTGCTTGCTCTCACTTCCGTTTTATGAATGAAATTCCATTTTGATGACGCTTTAATTCGTTTCTTATCACGTGATCCCAAGTGACTAAACAGACGCATTTGACAGGTTTCATTTTTAATGAAATTAAAAACGATCCTACAAATGCAAACAAGTAAAAGTGAACTAATCCCGTTGACATACAAAACAAGTATCATCAACTTTCTACTATATCAAACAATTCACAACGAGCGATTAACCTTCAAAGCACTATTAAATTCCCGTGATATCCGTGTCATATTTTTTTTTATTTGCATAGACGCGAAACTCAGGAATCCTCCAGTATGCTATACATAGAGTAGCGCTAACTTATTTGCAAAAGGCCGATTGAATAGTAACCGCGCTCTGAGAAAAGGGGGTTAAATGCATTTGCGTAAAGTGTCGTCCCAGATTTGTCTATGCAGTCCGCAAACGATAAATTAGGGACGACACTTTCCGCCTAAACTGGATTTTTGGCTAAGAAGAGACTTTCTTTAAACGAAAAAAATCATAACAACGAAAAGTGTCGTCCCTGATTAGCCTGTGTCCGCAACGACACTTTACGCAAATGCATTAATGCATTAAAAAGGCATATTACTATTTTATACGTATTTACTATGCGCACACACTAAATGGATCATATATACATGTGATTGCGTCGCTTCATTAAAATATCTTGACGGGCTCTAGAACTGGGTTTAATGATGCGATCATCTGACAGCAAGAAGTTTATTTTCTCTCTTGGGTGTAATGCGTTGAAATTTGGATTTACCAAAAGAGCACTTTCTGGCTAAGTGGCATAATTATGGATGCATAAGCAGAAAGGTGACAACCTGTTTAGTGTTTAAACGTCCGTAAAATCTAGGTCACTCCACTTAATCGCGCTATTGTTATTTGTATATTTATTTTAACAAATGCCATGTAGTATTTTTTATAACGTATATTTAATGAACACATATCTACTCAAACAACGTTAAAGGGCTTACCGTTTAAGGTGGATTTCCAATTCAATTCCGCTGTCGGAAACAATAAAAAACTGCACCCGTTGTATTTTTTTTTAATTTGTATTATTCGGGTTTTTGTAATATTCCGATATTCAAGGTAGACTTATTACAGATTAAGATATTTTTTTAAGGTATAGCCTTTTACAACAATGATTTTAAATCAAGTTTTCGCGTGATCGTTGTGTTAATAACCACCTCTAGCGTCTGCGTATTTGTGTATATACTTTTTTACTGAAGGCGCTTTTTATACAGCGCGAATTTCATGGTACACCGATTCTTTTTTGTATTCACTCTCCATGATTGGTTAAAATGCGGCCTTACCCTTGTCCTATAACTGTGCCCTAGCGCTTTCGACTTTCGATATGAGATGTAAGATTCATTCGTGACAATTAGTACATTGCATACGGGAACGTGACAGTTTTCTGTACATGCGAACGACCACGGCTATTTTGCGGACAAAACGTCAATCGAAAGTATGTTTTCTTATATTTTCTCCGTTTTAGCAGAACATATGTTACAATGTCTTGGCGCACCGTGCGCAATGCGAATTCTATTTTTCATTGATGTATTGCTCATATGTTTAGGTATAATACTTTCTAAGAACATTCAAAGAAAAATATCGAACTCGGCGATGCAGACGACCACACATTTTTATTAATACCTGTGTTTGTTGTTAAAGCGATGAAAACTGAAGTTTGTATTACTGTCAATATGCGTAATTTTTCAAATACGACCAAATGTAAGTCTCAATATTATTATTTTATTATTCAGAACGACCGAGGACATTTGTTTTGAAATTGGCGAACGACAACGCTCGAGTTATTGGCGAACGACCACACACTGTATGCTTGACACATGTATGCATTCAATGAAATGTATATTTCAGATGGATCACTCAAACCAACAGATATGCCGCTATTGTGGCAACGTTCTTAAAAGCAAGTCGTCTCTGCGCCAGCATGAGATGAGTCACACAGGGACTGGGAAGGGATATACCTGTTGCGATAAAGTGTACATCAGCAAGGCGAATCAGAACAGGAACAGGTGCAATAATTGTGTAGATCATATATTGAATTATGTTTGTCAGAAAGTGTAATTAATACAAAACTATGATGTAAAGTTCTTCTTTTTAATGTCTATTTAACCCTGATGAAATTTTACAAATAAGAGGTACAAAATCGACACAGCAAAGATGGCTGCTTATCCTATCAAAAATATTGTATTTAATAACTAGTATATCATGTCACATGCAAAACGTCTTACTTGCTTATGTTTGTAATGGGATCAACATGGGCTTAACTAGCAGCTTGTAGTAATGATAGTTACTCCATATGATTAATACTAATTGACCCATTATAAAATATGTTGACTAAAATAAGAAAATGTTCGTATTTAATTAAATGGTTCTGATCATTATAATTTTAGGAATGATGTACATGGCGAAGAGAAGGCATTCGTGTGTACCTAGTGCAGTAAGCCATTTCCTACAAATGCTGACCTGCAGAAGCACATGCGCCGGGAAAATGGGCAGACAATTGTTCATCTTCATTTACGAGTTGTTTCCTTTTTTTTAGTGCCATAGTATTTGTTATAAATTGGTGCTTGTGATAAATCATTTATAAAAACCTTGTTCTTTAGTTCATGTTTTGTTTGTTAATGTTTTTGTTATGCGTTGACGATAACGATGTTGTAGATTCATTAAAATAGTTTATACAATTTGTTATGCTCATTTGAAGTAGAAATTAGTCACATGATACAAACACCTGATTAATACAGATATTATATAAACAATTCTAGTCAAAAGTTTCAACACAATTTGATTGATGGTTTGCTTTTGTATTATATAAATGCATACTTGATGTTCCATATGGCGAAGTCATAAATGTGATGATTTATGACTATTGACCTCAGTGCTATTATTTTTATGTTCTGTGATAATGTGTTCAGGAAAACATAATTATACTTTTTAGACTGACAGTTTCATGTTTGCAAATATCCGCACTGTGATCTTTGTCTTTGATTATTTTTATAATAAATTGTTGATCTAAAAAATGTTTGTGGTGAATAAAATAAATGTACAGTTTTGTGATAGAAAGGATACAAATTTCAATTTTCACTCGTTTCACCATTCAACACCATTGTAAATAACTGCATATTTCATAAGACTTCCACCTCATTTATGTAAATTAATATGNAATTACAATTAAACCGCATGTTTTTCACGTTTTCATTTGATTAAAATACGCTGCTGTCAGTTAGCATAGTGTGTGAGTAAAACAAACAAAATAATTAATTATCACCTTTTCATTTCGCTCGGCGGAAAGTTGTAACATCATCGACATAGAACTAATTATTTAATTATCACTCTTAAATTTATATAGATAGTCAGCTTGAAAATAATTAAATTATAATCTTTAATAATACGACATTTGCGACCGGCCACTATTTTGTTTACAGACGACAATATTAACTGTGTATTCAAAGTATACAGTGTCTGCGCATGAATGACCTATTATTACTCGATAGCTCCACCCATTTTTACATTTCATTCAACAACGTCATTTCATGTGTTAGCAAGCTCAATGTTGATTGGCCAGCTACCATGCGCTCTTCAATAACAATAAGGTCAAGCGATGTCTCGTATACAGGTGCAGACCGGTTTTCGTTCACTGTTCCAATTGCGAACACTTTCATTGAAACAAAGTGAAAAATATAGAAAACCAATCCGGGTTTAAATGGCGGCTGTTTTCAATGAAATTTTACGAGATTTTAGCATTTTCGCCATTAGATTATTTTCCACAGACCAAAAAAATCGTTAGGGTCGGGGGCAAACAATAGGGTCGGTCGGGTTCCCTGAACCAAGACTATTTATTTTTTTGGCCTAAACAATCTTAAATATTTGGAATCGCTTTTCATAAATAATACTAAATACTTTAATTTTGGGCGACTGTGTGACACGGCTTTAGCTAGTATTCCGCACGATGTTAGATCAAACTGAAACTGAATATACATGTAATAATTTGTAATTAACGTATTTTACGCACATTTAATTACCATATTCTAAACGGATGGCTTTCAGATGGCCTCAGCAATAGACCAGTTGAATGTTATTGTTTACATTCGGGATTTTCCGCGCATNATGACATACCAAGATATTTTTTAATGTATAGCCTTTTACAACAATGATTTTAAATCAAGTTTTCGCGTAATATCGTTGTGTTAACAAACACCTCTAGCGTCTGCGTGTTTGTTTATATACTTTTGTACTGAATGCGCTTTTTATCTAGTCGATAGACATAACAGCTGATAGGTGAATAAAAATAAACGGGATTTCATTTGGAGGTGAAGGCCGTGTGAGCTTCTGCGTGTTATATACTTTTGTACTGAAGGCGCATTTTATCTACTAAGTCGATCAGACAATCTATGCCTGATTGGCATAACAGTTGATTGGTGAATAAAAATAAACGGGATTTCATTTGGAGGTGAAGGCCGTGCGAGCTTCAAGGTCTCGTGATCGCATTTATCCGAATCCATGGAATATCGTCCGTCAGATCGTCTGTACAATCGGAAACACTCGGACAATTCCGCCATAACGACGGTGTGGTGTAGCCCACTGTCCGAAGCGTTCAGATTGGTCGTCTGTAGTTTTCGTATTCGCGACTGTTTTGTTCTACAAACATATCATTTATCTTGCCCGTCGTACTGCAAAAGCAAGGCACTCGACGATAGGCTGTTTAACTCCAGCATCGACCAATCAGACGTCGCGTTACATGCAAGCGCAGACAATCATCGATTTGATCAAAGCGCCTTCAGTACAAACGTTAATGGATAACGACGATTAAGAAAAAGATCGACAATACCAATAAGTTCTTGCTATCCAGTGGACAAGTTTAAGAAAAATAATGGACATACAACTAGAAACCTGCAAGGAAACTGTGAGTCTACGAGTATTTGTAGCCGTCTATTTAACAAGTAAAACACGTGCTAAATTAAGTAACAATCAGTGTGTTCCGACAGTGTGTACCGCATATTTTTGTTTAGCGGTGTTCTTTTGTCATTGTCGTCCAGCTTACCGTCTGCTCAAGCTTAACTGTATACATAAATAAGTGTAACACTTACAATGAGCTTCGATGCGTCTACCCCAAATACGGCTGCTAAAACCAAAAGGACAATACAAGTCTTGTTTACTCCCGAGCAGGGTGGTGACCTTAAAAAAATTGGCTTAAAAAATTGGCTGACCAGCGGTTCTAGCTGTGACTTAAATTTTACATTTGTAAGCATGGCAGATATAGATAGAGTAGCTGAAATAATTCGCGTTCAGAATAAATCTGAACACTGAAACTCCGGTCTGTAAAAACCACAACGAAAAATAAATACAATACTATTATGGGAATTACAGTATTTACAAGTGTATATATCTAAAATCTACCTGTTGTTTGAAAAATATGAACTTAGATCACAAAAATTACCTGAGTTTCATTCGAAATCATAGACATGGAACGATAATTTTCTCAAAGGCAGCCATTTTGGCATTTGTTGTTGTTGTTGAAATAGGTTACAGTGGGATCGATGATCTGTACCATAGCTATTTCGTACCTATTACTTTTGGGGTATCAACTACTATTAGTATTGTAAAAGGTAGTTATAATTCTACTTTTGCTTCTTTTTCTCATTATGATTATTATTTCCAATTTCATTTCTTACTGTTTTGCGCATATCGCGCACTTAATTTTGTTGTTAGAGCTCAGTTACAAACATAGTTGAATTTAACCCCCATTTCAAGGGAGATAACATGCACCTTTACTACAAGGATTTATATTGGATGAAACAAACTCGAAATATAGTTTATTAACAGGTAAATTTCGATATATTTTGCTCCATATATACTATTTAGGCAACGTTCTTTCATAATAGTCACAAATATGTGTGTATTTAAGTTCAGGAGTGATGCGCACGGAATTCGTGGCGGAACTCTCGCTATTAAAATGATACAGTGGAGTATTGACGCCGAGAGTCTGCCAAAGCACAAATCGTAAAAAGACTCTATGGCGGCAATTTATATTGACTATAGATAGAGAGAAAACAGATGTCAACCTTGACGATAAAACCGTGATGGCAATAGTTCAAGCTGTCAAAGATTCCATTCAATCATCATTCTCACTTTAATTGAAAAGCATGTTAGAATCCGTCGTTACCGGTATTGTAGATGGACTGTCAAAGCGGAAAGAGTGAATGATAAATGACAATCAATTACGTCTGAATGACAACGAAATCTTGCGTGACCGCGTTACGGAACTAGAAAATCCGATGAACGACAATGAGCAACATAGTAGCCAAAATAACGTTCGCATCTTCGGCATTCCCGAAAGTACAGGTTCCAACGAAAACACAGACGACATAGTGTTGAATGTGTGCAAGACCCTGGGTGATAACGTGTTCATCAATGATATAGACCGCTCACACAGAACTGGGAAACGTGGCGGACGTAACTCCCGCCCTATAATTGTAAAGTTTACCAGCTACTGGGCTAGGCAAAAGCTGTAAATTTAAAGACGTCGACTGAAGTCACTCAGCGGACATGAACGAATCTTCTTAAATGAAGACCTTACCAAACACCGTGCGCATCTGCTGTTTGTTTCACATGGACTAGTGACATAAACAAATGAAAGTGCCTGGTCAGCCGGAGGTTATGTACTGATCAGGGTATCTGAACACGGCGAACCAACCACCAACCGCATCAGCTGTGCATCTGAGCTTGAAAAATTCAAAACGATGGAAATACATAACTACGTATCTTTTTTTTTATCAGTTTACGTTCATTAAGAAATTGACCCTGTAAGATCCAAGTTGATCGCGAATTGCTTATTTTGTTTACAAGCACGTGATAATCAAACCCTGCTAAAATATTTCGGTATCTACCGACACTATTTGCTAAAAAATCGACTGACATTATATGAGTCTAAAGCAAATAGACCGGATTTTTTTCTTTTGAATAATGTTAACCGCAATAATCGGTACGTATTAAGTGCACATATTTGTGTAAGCTTAAAAACAAACACTCAAAACTACCCCCATGAATGCAAATACCGTGTGTTGCTTCAGACTTCATTAAATTACAACTCAAACTGACTGTGTTTAATCATGAAAACGTGTGTATCAATTACACGTGCCTTTATGTCAGTAAATTCGTTAAATACACGTTAGGACTCTAAAATGTTGTGTCTGTTTTTTCAGTAAGACTCTTTATAGTGTAAATGTTTTAATTAAACGATCAATACAATGTTTGTTGAATGTTTAATCATTATTAACGGGCATTGCATCGTAGAAGTCTATGCTGTAATAGACTTGTACCAAGGTGCATCTTAATGGGTAGGTATTTTTTTTTGTTTTTTTTTACCAGTCGACTGATTTCAGGGTGAAAAAATTCAGTTAATGCACCCACGATTGTTTAAACACTGACCAAATGATTAACATTGCACATGTGGTATTTAGTCGTTGTATATTATTCAATATTCCTAGCTCCTTATGCACCTTTTCAGGGCTAGCGCTGGCCCAAAATTTCTTTGAGCCAATCATTTTTTGTTTGTCGGCGCGCAAAAACTGGTTATCAAATAATTATATATACTAAAGATTTTTTATATTTTTTTAATGACAACAAGCCCATATCACATATCATAATATATGACACTGTCTGTGATAGTGTGACCTTTATATTCAAAAGTGAACAAGCCATCTTTATCAGTCTCTGGTGTTTGGGGTGTGACCATCAGAAATATTTTCATCATGAGACCTGACCTAGCCTACGACAGGTGCTCAAGAGTCTGAATAGTGGCTGTCAAAAGGAGGATAACCTCAGAATAGCACAAGTTTTTCTTCTGGTACATTTTTTGATAAAATGGCAATGGGTTTGAGCGCATCGAACAGGAAGTGAGCAGTGTACAGAAATTTGAATGTTGCTATTGGTTTGTACAGGCTAAGGGCGTCACAGTACATTGATTTTGATTCATTATCAAAGCGAAGCCAATTGTTATCAAGTTTCCATGACTCTTGGAATGCTCTAGTGTTTTGTGTTTTAATTTTTTTGTTTGTTTGTTATGACTCTTTTTCGTCCAAAGGACGCTTTAAGGTTAAAGACGCCATGGTAGCGACTGTAGAGACAAAGTGGTTACTTCCATTTTTATAGTAGACTAGATGAATTACTCTTCCTATGTGTTAAAAATTCGAAACTTTAATTAAACTTTAATTACAATTAAACCGCGCGTGTTTTTCACGTTTCC
>VMBQ01003191.1:0-108464 GCA_007657795.1 Dreissena rostriformis
TTACCAATCTGTATGCAATCATAACCAATATTTCCGCAAAGTTTGATTATCCCTAAGTGGCAATGTCGTTTCAAACTCAAAATTAACAGAAGGAGGGAGTTAATTGCCCCACTGTTATCCTGCTTTAACGTCTATGTAAACCTACTGCATTAAGTGCTTCAAGAGCATTCTATATTTTGTTCAAGGACGCATGAAGGAGCGAGTTAATTGCCTCCCTCTCATCCTGCTTTAACTTCACGGTAAATCTAGTTTACTAAACATTTGTATATGCTTCTTGCTAAATTATTTCCCCAAGTTTCCTTGTTGTTTTTCGTGTTTTAGTTCCTACGCATTAGAACTGAAACTAATTGTTATTGAACGATTCCTTAAAAAATATAAGTTTAGTTATGAACAATTGTTTTATTTTGTTTTGTTATATTTTGTGTTAGTACGGAATAAAATATATCTTTATTCTTATATTTTTTTTTGTATTCATTGCATCGTTAAACCAGAGATTGGATTGATATAAGTCATCACTGCCATCACCAAATGATCCCGACTCTAAAATCTTTCGTTATTCTTTTCCAAAGTTCTCTCGCTCAAAAAATGCAGCTGCTTGCTGTTTCGGTAATAATGTAATGACAAACGTAACAAGCTTTGAAATCGAGAATGAGAGGGTGTTCGTCAGTTTAATAACTAATTAAATACAATATTTTATAGTCTGTCGCGACGGATTGATTTGGTAACAATAAACATCTAATTGAATTATAGCAAATATGTAGGTAAGTGTCATAATTTGGAAATTAGTTGCAATGTATTTTATTTCTGATTACTCTACTTTTCCTTACAGCGCGTATTCAATATAAAATCGTGATATTTTGATATGAGAACTGTCATATTATTGGTTGGTTTAAACAAGGTATGTATAAAGAAAGTGTGCACTTGTTCTTATATTATCACTAAATGCATCATGCCAGCCACATAACTAATGTGAGTATGATCATGAAATTATTTATGCAACCAATCTTGCTACTTATAAATCAAGAAAGAAAGTTGTCGGTTACTTGCATAAGTTTAGCGATCGCCGTTGCATGATTGTTGCAAACGAAGCAATATCCACACAAAAATAATTTGAAAGCTCAGATGGCTAAGAAACTGTCACCTATAGTGTTTGTCGTATGACTCGTGTCGTAAGTTTGCTTCTTTTCCGAAGTTTCGGCATTTTTTGCTATTATTGTTCCATATGTATTGTGTATTAAATAATGTTGATTTATTCTAGGTACATGCTTTAATACAGCGCATTTATATCATAGGATATCCCTCATACTGTACTAGACATTCAACATTTATATCATAGGATAGGATACCACTCATAGTGTACTAGATATTCAACATTTCAAACACAAATGACCTTAATGTTACTTGTGTCTTTACCTTGATCGTTTAAAAAGTATTTTTTTGTGCGGAGGTTTTCAGCGAGGAAACCATGAATGATCAACCAAATATTGCAATGAGCTGACAATTGATCTGGACATTATCTACATGTAATACGTGTTTTATAAGCTACTGTACGGACCTGACAATAATACGTGCCGAGTCAGATAAAGAAAATTTATACTGTAAATGATTGTTGTAATCATTATAGTGCATCAACATTAATTTTGAAAAGATTTCAATGATCACACATATATTAACATAGCTGATGATAAGTCATTTGAACATTATTATTTAATGATTTTGCTTCGTTTGTACTTCTCGTACGAAGCATCAGATCTCGCTATCAAAAGCAGCTGCTCGTGTGATTAAATTTATTATCGGAGTGCCTGAGCCTACATAAAATTGTTGATCGAGCGATTGTTATCAAATATGCACAATTTTTTACAACTATTTTTGTTGCGGATATTATATGTTCTAAGTCGACCAAAACACATCACCTTCAAACAGAGTATAACATGCACGTGTATCCTGCGCCTGTCGCCCTTTGAGGTAGAAACGACAGGCAAAAAGACACGAAACGAAACTCAACATTTTTTTAGACACATAATTTAACCAAATTAGTAGTCCTAAGTCTTTAAAGCGATTGGAAGGATTTTTATGATTTCCTTTTATTTAGATCGTGGTGGAAGGTTCTTTTGCAAAACAATTCAGATTAAAATATGTACTTAAAAAAAAGTCTTAAATTATTTATACAAATTAATGTTACTGAAATACTGCATGATGAGACAAAACTAATTTAATAAAATGTTCCGATTGCGAATTGTTGACAATTGCATTCGTTATTGCTTGATTTTCATTGTATCTTATATCCGCAAGACAGATTACTTTAAAGTGAACGTAACTGTTGCATGAGCAGATTAAGTCTTACGATGAAAATGTTTGGTAATAGAAATAACTTTGGATAGGCATGTTAACTTTATTATGTTTTAAACATTTGTGTACTTGACTTAGAACGTAATATCATACCGTGTGCCAACATATTAACTTAATATTAATTGTGTCGATATACAAGAACAATGATTAAGATATCGTTTGAGCTGTTGTGTTTAGCCGCGTTTCAAGACATAAATTAATAATATAGTTCTGATGTAATCCACATTCGTTTTGCCAAAGAATACAAAAGATTCGTTAGGAATAATATTCGTCAATAAATCAATTAAAAAATGAGTGCGTTGAAAAAGTGAAAATTGTCTAAGATTATATTTTTTCC
Organism: Dreissena rostriformis; assembly: GCA_007657795.1. Lineage (NCBI taxonomy): Eukaryota > Metazoa > Mollusca > Bivalvia > Myida > Dreissenidae > Dreissena > Dreissena rostriformis. The sequence goes on from VMBQ01003191.1 coordinate 2,687, forward strand.
CACATGTTGACGAATGAAACACACTTGTGCATTAGAACTAACATGTTTGATAAGAACAAAAAACCTTTTTTTATTAACGGAATTGTTCTAGACATGAAATCGTAGCGAAATTATTGCAGTTTGTTTGCGAATGCCTCTTGGCCTGGTGTGAGATTTAGATTTTTCCATTCCCAAAGCTTTGAATTGACCGTTCCAAGGCGATGATCCCGTTTTAAATCGGTTTTGTGTGTTTGTACACAATATGTAATGTTGAGAAAGGTAGTAAAATGGTTGGTATAAATTTATTTAGATAACGAAGAACATTAACTATCGTGTACATTAGCTGAACAAACAATCTGAGTTGATGAATACGTCATATCACTTTGTACATGGAGAGAACACTCGACCTCCAATTCTCTATAATAGTTGCTAGAAACATTTTAGAGCGTTCCCATATGTTTGATTGAACTTCGCAATTATTAACTGATAAGCAAATAGTTAAGAAGCACCAACTATTGTCATATTTAGCAAGTAGAGTGTTTCTAAAGAGTACCAAGTGATGACCTCCTTTTAAGAGAAACGTTCACATTTTGTGTGATAAGAGAAAGGATAGAATAAAATTACTTTGGAACACAGAGAGCGTAATATAATAAGCGTACATAATCGGTGAATGGACGCACTACGGTTCCCGGGTTTGGAGCTATTAGGAAAACGAGTTTTTTTCAAAGGTGTTTTGTATCACATTGTCCAAATTTAGTTTGGAACAGTATTTTGTCGGCCGATAATTTGCTATATATCGTCGAATACTATCGACTGCTTGTATAAATGATAAATACCTAGTCGTAGGTCTCCTACTGAATAAATAATTCATCAACAGTTCCGTTGAATATTACAATCTGAATAATGAAAAAGGCGAATATTCCCGAGTCTTTTTACACGCCAAATCGGTCGAGTTGGATATCGAATGATAATAAAAGTCACCAACCATATATTCTTTTTATTATGTCACTTTTTAAACATATTAAAAAAAATAACTAAAATAAAATATAACGCAAACGTTTCGCGCTTTTCATTAATTCATAATATACAAATGAGACGGCCTGACGACATTGACAAGGAATGATGTGTATTGAACATTACACATACGAAATACTTATAGTTAAAATCATTAATATTACCATTTTAGCATGTGTTTAATCGATGAACTAAAATATTAAAAGAGAACGTGCCTTTTGTCGAGAGATTAAGTATAATACAAATTAAATAACGTCAATTTATATTTTAACACACGCAGATATTAGATTACATTCTTCATGAACTGTCGGGTTCAAATGTGTGAAATGTAAACACTCAACACAAATTAGAATTCTCAACAAGTGAGTCTTTCATCGACTTTTTATGCCATTAAATGATACATTACATATTTTTATATACTGACGATCTACTCTTGAATGTTGAGGTGATTAACTTGGTGGAGAAAGCAAATATTCAAGAGTTCCAACCTCTTTGTATACAGGCATATTTGAACATTAAACCAGCCTATGCAAACACCTTTGTATTTAAAAGCGGCAACATTGTATGTGTGTAACGGAAAGACATTTTTTATAAATTAGTATATATTTTGGACATCACATTGCTTCTAACCTGCAGTATATAACTAGTGATTGCAGCGCTAGTAGGCACCCATTATGTTCTCTAGACATCATTATTTTATCTATGAGTTCCACTCTTGAATATGAAATAGCCCATGTCCATTTACGTGCTGGATCTCAATCCATTATCTAAAGAGAACAGAATTGCTATAAAGGCATCGATATTAACGTAGTTTCCATCAAATGTTTCCAGAATGTTTTAAGATGAGATGATGAAAACAATACAAATAGAAAATGTTGCTTTATTGACACAGATCCACACAAACGTTTTGTGTTTAAACGGCAATATTAAAAAATGAAAATATAGTTGCGCATGCGTTTGTGGAAGATGGCCAAACAGTTATTCGTAGTGAATAACCTCGATATTATTAAAATGACTGTGTCTTTCTAATGTCCTGGCACATTGACAAAAAACGATTACAAAACGAAACCTTTACTGCATGATTATACAGATACGAATTTTATAACCCATAACCCATCAACAATTATGTTTTTATTTAAAGTAAAATTTGTCCGGTGTGTAATCTGAATCTAGGTATGTGTTATATTACCCCAGCTTGAATCATGTGAATTTCTACTGTAGCATTGGATGTATTGTCCAGTATTGAATAGTCAATTGGTCGCTTGTCTTACCTTAAAGACAAGCGGCTGATAACAATCATTTCTAGTAATGATTCTATAATTTTAATATTTCTGTTGTGTGGATTATTTCTAGCTTTCTGACAGTCAGCGTGATTTCTTAAATACACGTTTCTGTGATATTACTTACAAGATCTAACAAAATGCATTGACAACAACCATTATGTTGTGACTGTGGTTAAATTTATTTGAAAGTACATATAAAGCTTAGAGCTTTTTGTTATATCACAGCACGTATTATTTGAGAAACATGACGTTTCGTACATTCCATCAATGCGAGATGCTTTACTATTTATTATTTTATTTTCCTGTAGTCATGATAGTGCGTTGCATTTTCAATATTCTTTAATTTTGTTTATGATTCGTTCAACATCAAAGAGTTGCGTAGACTCACTGTCTCGGTTTGAGAAAATCAACAATGAGAACTTTTTGTTCATCGTTCTTTAATATCCGAAGTTGTTTATGGGAAAGATGTTATCAGACTGGCATACAAAGGCGCTTCCATTTCTGAAAATAACTTTTTCATTATTTCCGACTGTTTCTTAGACAGAACACTATTATTGGGTATTCGGCTAGGCATCCTATGAGCCAGAAGAATCGAGACGTAACTCGATTGTGTGAGTTAAACGACCTGCAATAAACAATTGTGCTTTTAAGATCCCAAATTGGCATCCAGAAAACGACTATAAATAAAACTTTGAACCTATACCCAACACATAAACTTGGTTCAAAGAAATGAACATTGAATATTCGGTTTGGATATACCTACTTTGTAATGCTGTAATTTATTATTCGGTGCTTTGAAACGAAAATGTTTAAATAAGCAAATTGCTTTTTGTATTCTATTCATATTCAACAATATCCTACAACCATAATGGTATTATTATAGGTATTCACCCACTATTTGGCCTGTTGAATGAATAATCCGTAAACGTCCAATAAAAAAAACCCATACATTTAAGCACAGTGGCTCCGTACGTACATCATAGTAACTCATTTTATATATAACAATGCATTGCAAACAAAAAAAATCTATTAAAGAAACATACATTAAAGAATATATTTAATTACGAAAGGTAACACTACACACGTACTTACATCATAGTCCAACCACGTTGAAGCTTAAATTAATTTACAACATCGTTATATGTGGATTCCGTAGAAGTCATTTACATTCTCTAGACATCCTAAATCGCTATGATATCTGTTAGTGCCACTTTTGAATATAAATTGGCCCACAACAATTTATAGGATAGAATCTCAATTCAGCATATATAAATATGAAGCTATAAATGGCGTAAATATTACTGTATTTTTCTATCACAAAGTTGTTGTGTCATTTGACGTGTTAAGATTCTGTCGATTTCATGTCGGATCATATATTTTGTATTTGTTTTAGCTATATATTGCTTATTAGTTATATCTCTATTTTGCTAAAATCAAATATCAGTGTATAAGCTGTGTAAGCTGTATCGTTGTTTAGCAAACGAGCTAAATTAAAGATATGTTCTTTTCAATTAAGGGAAATTTCTTTGACACGTTTACGAAATTTTGTGATTGTTAATGAAGCATTTGTATCCGTTATATCAAAATTATATGTATCGTATCATGTATCACTTCTAGATTTACATAAAAACACGGTGACTATCGTGTTTAATAGTACAGTGAATGTCTATTTGTTATGTTATATGGGTTTAATATGTCATTTTCATGTAGTAATTCCTGTGCTTTCATCGTAAAATATTCTTTTATTTAGTATTTTAGTCTTCTACATCAAAGATATTGTAGCCTCGCTGTCTAGATTACGAAAAGTTCCATTGAATCGGAATATGTTTTATGTTATATGAGTTTTATATGTATTTTTTCTGAAGAAATTACTGTGATTTGATCATACACTATTCTTTCATGAAGTACTAGTCTTCAAGATCAAAGGTACCAAAGCCAAAGCATTTAGCTTTCTCATCAATTTCATGCTCTTTTTCAGACAGAACAACATTATTTGGTATTCGTGTAGGCAGGTTGTGATTCAGATATCATTAATGCATATATAATGCAAGTATTTATAAGTTTATAACAAATAAGTGTTGCTTTATCAATATTGTATAGTGGAGTTCAAACACAAAGGACACATATTCTGCATAAATTCGTAACAGCTCAAACTCTTTCTTTGCGATCATCTACACATTAAGGTCATTTTAATGTGAAAAATAGACCGCGATCACGTTGTAGTTCAAGAGAAGTTAAAAACACAAGTTTCGGGACTAACGTATGGACGTTCGTAAGGACGGACGGACCAAACCAATGTTTCATGCCACTCTCTCCATGAATACATACCGTAATGGTGCATGGAATAACACTGTAAGACTCTGGAAAAAGGAGGAAAACACTAAGAGCTTGATGTATCCACATTGTTTCGAAGGACAAATTGTGAAATAAGAGTGTATACATACATTTGATTTAAACAAGAAACTTCAATGAAACATCCGATTATTATTTCAAGATAGAGTATATTATATCTTCCACTAGTGTAAATATGTTTCATATGACCACTAATTGAAAAGACACACGTACAGTCAAAATCGAATATTTTTGCTTGATACGATGACAAATGAAATTATAAAAGATTTTTTTAATGTCATGGTCTTCTATATTGAAGTTTTTAAATGCGCAATTTGATTGAGCGTCATAACAGTAAGAGTACTTAAGTTAAAATTTATGTTTCATGTCTTAACATCAAAGTTGTGTTAAACAATGTGTATGACGCTACGTTGATTATTCGCTCAATGTTTATAAAGTCAATATGAATTGTTTTGGTGTGTTTATATCACGGAAACGCATGCGGCTATGTGTTTTCGCTGAAACATGGCAGAGTACAGATTTAAATATTTCTAATATAAGACAGGGAATTAAATTAATGTGTGGCAGAATCGAAATATCAACCTCCTGCGCATCGAAACTCACGACCGTTGGTTATTACCATAATAGCCAACAGCAAACATCAAATTATTTCTGAAATCAGTAAGTACCGATTTAAATGATGGCACTTTCCAACAATACAATTAAATTATAACGATCACGTATTTATTTTTGCTAAAAATATTATTATATTAATGTATAAACTAGTATTCATCGAAATATTCTATAAAAAAGAACCTTTGTCATACAACGTCATTGAAAATTCTGGAAGAAATCCCAAAACCCGCAAACAAATGAAAAATAAACCAACATAAAATGATCGCATTATCATACAATAATAATTATTACTAAGGATCTGTATATGTCGCCTTTTGCAAAACAAATATATTAAAATCGTTACACTATTCATCATGATACTATTACAATTATAATTAGCAGATGATTACGTGAAAACGGTAGAATATAAGCGTTTTATTAATGTATATATGGACCATGAGTGGGAAAATGTGTTGCTCACTCGGTAAAGAGACGAACTCACAGTATTATTTGCAACATTTTCGAGGAAATTAAAACACAAAATAAGTTCTCTTTAAATATAACTTTAAATATAACGAAAAAAGCAGAGTAAAACGAACGTATTATGAACGTTGACACTTCTATATTGCAATCACGAACCTGAGTAAGCCAAATGATATCCTCTCACACAGGCGCGGCAGCGTTTGACAAACGCTCGAAGACTTGAATCCTTGTGTTATCCTTGTGTTATCTATGAGAACCACTCCGAAATACAAATTAACGAATCACAGTTTTCTGTCAACTTCCCATACTTTATCGAGACAAATGTACTGCTATCAAAGCGTTTTAGAATAAATGCCTTCTTCATTCAAATGCTTGCTTAAAATACGAACGTTGTGTATATACATTATAAAAGCAATTGGAATTGTATTTACAGTGGTAATAATTCATTAAAATACACATAAAGTGAGACTTCAGCTTTGTACATAAGACATGCTCATAAAATATACCCTCACGCTTGTCATGCAATCGTGCAATCAGGTAAGCTAAGTAATTATATAACGATTGAACAGTGAAAGAACCAAAATTGTTTTTCTACTGAAAACAGAATGCATTATAGTATATGAAATACTTTTTAATAGAAAACAATGACACATACATGTACTAAATTGCATTAAAGTTATTCTGATTAAAATCAAATATTTCTCTAAATTAATACGCTACCTTTATAATGTTCGTTAACATCGAATGCTTACCACAATCAATAGAGGATGATATAATGTATTGTCGACGCTTTACCTTTTAATGACAACGAACGTTTCATTTAATTCAAAGGAAAAATATAAGGAATTTTCTGATTGAATCATCTATGGCTTTCAATTAAATTAATTTATTAATTATGATTATTCATATCATTTTCTCAAAGAATTTAGTATTAGTTTGATAATTGCTATGTTTACCCGAAATATTACCCCCAAAATTATACATCAGATAATGAGCTTATTAAAACGATTTTGATTTCTAATGTCTCCGTCACTGAATAAAACTACATAAACAATACAATATTTCTAGGTTCGTTAATTCTACTGCAACGAGTTTTTTGTTTGTATGTCGAACGCAATATGCGACATGTGTAATTTATTAAAATCATATTTTATTTTTCGCTAAGAGAACAATATATCTTCATATGTATTTACTACATACATGATCATTTGTAGAACTGTGTCGTACAAGAACATATATAAAGCTCTCTTCATAATAAAAGTATTGTCTTATAACTGTTTGGGCTTTAGGCTATTCTAAAATAAGCTGCAAACGGAATAATCTCTGATTGTATCGCGATTCCATTAACTGATTAGTTTGCCGTGGCACGTGCACAGTCAAAGGATGGTGAGGTTAATGTTATCATGGCCTCTGCGCGGGTTATATAACGTGCATGTTTGTAAAATAGATAAGCATTTTACAGATTAAGAGTTAATTCATTTTATTCGTTTCTTGGTTGTGTGTTCACTCTCGGTTAGTTCGTTCATTTAATTCATGAAAGTATTTACATGGAAATATAAATAAGAAATCCGCTAGCATAGTATGTTTCTTTATACACAGAGAATGTTAACGTAAATATACGTACATGCTTTTATCTTCTTAATCACAATGGTTCTGAAATGAGCTTATAATGCCCAAACAAGTGATCGAAGTTTTCTTTTAGAAAACAACATTCAATTTACTTAACTTGTCACAATATTTTAAAAGATCCAATCATTATAAATGTTGTTATACAAATAATTATTTAAATAAAATGACATCAGTTTTTTGTTCATATAAGTGATCTGCCTTTGTTATTTTACGTTGAATTGTGATATTTTTTATACCATTGACCACTTGTCTTGCACTATTATGTTTAAGTTCTTAATACGGTCTTTGGTAGACTGCTGTAGTTGTACAATATTAAAAAAAGACTTGAACGAATTAACGACTTCGTGTTTTGTTTTGTTTTTTATGCAAGCCTGACTTTTTACATCAAATCAAAAATGAACTACCTCGATAACTGTGCATACATTCGTGCACAGATGTAGTTTTAGCGGGACAAAAGTGAATATTGATTGTAAAGCGCCCGTTAAAAAGGTCGATAGAATTTACATGCTATGAATTTCTGTTGTTTTTTCTTCTTCATTCTATTGTTAATGCGTCCAGTTCAATGCTGTGATGTTGTGACATTTTAAAGATAACGTTCAATCAATCGTTGCGTAAAAACGTCAATACAAAACTCGAAATCTATATATCTATATATAATAAGCTTATTTCTGGGAATTTACAATATATAATGTTCCCGGAAATAAGCTTATTATATGTAAATACTGTTTCATACCAATATCGAATCCGATGTTCTATATGGTGATGTTGTTATTAGAAAAGCTGAACGCTAATACTCTTTCGTTCGCGTTTTGCTTTTTATTTTGATTAAGGAATCTGCTCCAGACAGAAAATAAATTATATGGTGTGTGTAGCCTCTACACCTACAAGTTCGTGCACTTAACATTTAAACTGATAAAAGAAATGGAAAATGAAACAGATATCAACTGTTTGCAATAAAAACAGCTAGAACAATTATATTTTACTAACTTAAATAAAAAAACTCCGTAACATTTTGTCACAAACTCGCAGAATTAAACCTGTAAACATACATGTAGTCTGCAATGTGGGTCAATAGAAGCTTCCTGTAAGTTCGTGCACACAAACTGATGACGTCAGAGAGGCCCTGGGAGGTGTGTCACATTTGTATTTTGTCTTTCAACATGAACAACTAAATGTTTTTAGTAAATATGTATTGTTCCTGTTGAATCATAAGCAGTTACTGTATATATTAAGAGGGTTGTTCTAAACTGATGTTGAAGTAAAATTGAAAAGTTAACTGTGTTAATTCAATTTGTAAAACTAATAAACCAATACAGATAACTAATTAACGGAACTGAACTTTAACTTTTGAGTCAGTTTTCACAGTGTGGACACAAAAATGTGTCGCCCCTCCGGATAACAGTTTTTTTTGTGGCAAAATGCCAAGTGGACACTGTGTGGACATCGGTCACAGTAGACCCAAGTTACAATTTTTAAATATGGTCTGGTATTTTCATTCGGGGGATAGAATTGACCGCATACGCAGCATGCTTCGCCATTATCGTCGCTCTCACAATCGGTAAGGTCTTCTGCAATGTTTGGATTGTTGAGGCCACTTGTTGATGGCTGTAGCGGGTCAGATGATCCACTTGATTTCTTGGTTATCTTCTTAAGCTTCTTGNAATCCATAACGTTAGGTGTGGATGTCACGAAATTTTTACAGCTCAGCTTGTCTGTCATCTCACCCTTTGAACGACGAGTATACCTTCTCATAAATCCAACATCAAACACCGATGTAATCATTTAATTTTTAATCTATGGTTGTATCAATCTTTTAAACAAATGTTTCCTCACTAGCAACGCTATCTTGATGAATCGTGGGCCTTTGTTTTCCACGGATACGGTTAATATTGTTTTTCACGTTATTGTCACGAAGCCAAATTAGTGGCACCACCCCTGCGCTGGCAGCGGCCAAGAGTGTCACAACCTGCGTTAGTTCCGGCGACAGCGAACAATAACGTGAATCACACAGGGTGTAAACGAGGCTTACACACTGGAAAGGGAACCATATGGTAGCGTAAACAATGTTTACCAAACAAACAGTTAATATATCTACAGGTTTGTTACCAGCCGTTGGACGTTTTGAGCCAGCAGCACCATTAATCGTAGTACGATGAGCATTGTCGGTGTTAGGGTAATGCTCAGGTGTGGGTTTTGTACTAGAAGTTACCTCGTCGATATCTAATAGATTATTATCACGCGTGTTTCTATTGGTATGTGTTGCAGACTGAATTACGTCGCTATGTTGTAATTTTGACAATATCAGTTTGAATGTCAGAATCACGATGATTATTAATGGAAGAAAATATGTAAGTACTGTGCACAAAATACCATTCTCTTCTGACATCAGAATAAAGCATCCGTCTTCCACTTGCCCATGTGGTATGAGTCCGGATGTCCATACTGGGATTACTGTTATCACCGCTACTATCCAAGGTGTCAACACGATCACCTTCAGAAGTGACTTTTGGAACAGCCACGCGTGTAGTACAGGGTGCGTTATATCCAACAGTCTGTCACAAGTTATAATGATGATAATAATAAATGAAACGAATGGCAGTACAATGTCAGAGACTATGAACATTCTACATATAATTTGTCCTAGTTCCCAAACATGTAAGATCTGATACACCGTAAGCGGTAGTATGAAAACACTAGTCAGAATATTTGATACGCAAAAATTGATTATTTGACCGTAAATGGCATCTTGTTTAGTCGACGAGCCCATTGAACAGAGGACTATTATAAATGAGTTTATAGCTAATGTCCAAATGGCAAGAACGCCCGAGAACGTTGCTGAGTGTCGGTCAATATTACTCAGAAATGATTCATGTATTTCTTGACTGTATAATCCAGTATTGTTAATGTCAAATAAACGACCACCGTTATCGTCGATATGTGTTTTACCTGGATATAGTTCGTTAGTATAATTCAAGGACGAATTCATGGAAAACGTTACACCACGTACGGTCGTTGATTCCTCCATCGTGTTTTTGACTTGGGTACGTGTCTGTTATATCTGAAAATAATCACATTCCTACAATAGTATACTATCAATTACTGTATGGACGGAACAAACATAACCAAGTAGTAACTCGATATTATCGGGTCTTCCATAAGCACTGAAATGGTATAATATAATAATAATATCCACTTAAGACCTCACGAGTTACGCTTAATTTTGTTAATGGTTTTTGTGTGTCTTTCCTACTTGTAATACATTGCATCATATCTGATTGCAATGCAACAGTATTTAAAATGTTGTTACCGTAAACAATACGTAATTAAAAAAAACATACGTTTAAACAAACAAATTATAGAAAAATGGTGTGTATATGTGACTTTGGAGAAATAAAGTGATATTTTAAGTGTATTAGATATGAACCGGAACAGTATTCAATACAAGCTTGACTATTACTCCTCGGGATGAATATATTACATGTGTTAAAGTTTATTGTGATAATCCTTTGTTTTAAATATATATTAATGTACACAATTGATTGTAAATTTTGCATTAAAACTGTATAGCCGTATCTCCGATAATATCAAAAAACATGTTTTCTAACCTCAGACAAGAGTCATGTCTATTTATATTATTTTTAATTTTTATATATCAACGGGTCAGTATCCAGAGTCAGATAAAGATAACATGAACGTTAGTCATTTTTTTAAAAATTTAGAACAGATGGGATCCAAATTAATATCAAACCACGCGAGATGAAATATTTATCATGTTATTGGGCAAAAACGTCCAATGAAATAGTTTGAGATATGAGTATATGTAATTGTTAGATAAAAAAAATTAATCAGTAAAAATGAAAAGGATATACGTTTATTTAAATTTTCCAAATGATTGATATTTAAAATATACTAAAGCCAGTATCGCTTTTTGGATAATAACAACTGATTTAGATGTATCAATTGTTAAAAAAAAGACTGGGATTAATACTTCAAAACAACTAAGTAATGCACAATCACTGTTTCTAAGTTTCAAAAACGTATTTAAAATATACATCTCGACCCAAGTTTAGAGTTAAAAAATGCCTTTTACATTTTATATCTTATTAAACTGATATATGTCTTGTTCAATTATTTTAAATGAAAAAGCTTTATTGTATGCTAAACCCTTCATTTTTAATGTTAATCTCAGTTTTCAATCAAATTTCAGCTTGGTATGTACATATGCTACTTCATGAATGAGCAAATATGCAAACATTTCGTCAAAGATATTGGAATTAAATGTCATTGCTCTGGTGACAAAGAAACAAAAAAAAATGTTTTCTATTAAAACTGTTTTTTTTTAAATGCAAAAATGTAGCGAAAGAATTTGTGTTTCGAAATAGAAATTGAAATAAATAAGAAGAGAATGAAAATGATTAAAGCATTGCTGCCATTTTGAAAATGATATGTTTCTAGGAAACATTAAAATATAAGACAATTCATCTGATTGTCAATTTGTTTTCGTTGACGACGCAAAGAACAATTGTTGGAATTAAATCTTATATTGGGTTTTGAACAAACGAAGTTTTATAACACGTCTGACTCCTATATTTAGTTATTAAGGGAGATGAATACAGAGAAGCTAACATATGTTTTCATTATTATTGGTACACCTCATTGTATCATTCGTGAAGATTTGTAACACATTTATTCACATAGTTCCATATATAAGACGTATTCTATGTCTTAACATGCTAGATATTGCGCATATCAAGACGGTGTATCATGTGTATAAGCAAATAATTTGTACGAGCATCTTAGCTTATAGCCTTCTGATTGCTAGTAAAATTTAATTTAATTGCTCATGGTGCATTTATCTAATTCATGATAAAAATCAAAAGACCAAATATATGATATTGTTGCACATTGTTTTATATACGCGTAAAATCAGAACAAATAATAAGATTTTATGATTAAAAAGGTATACTTATATAATATAACGCTTAATAGTCCAATCTGATAAATGTATAAAAAATAAAAACAATCATACATGTTTTGATCTTCATCTCTTTATTACTTACTTAGCGCATTCCTCTCCTTATTAGTATATTCCAGAAAAAAGTGATACCACATTAAACAGCCTTCACCAACACGTAAAGAATGAATAAACACACACATACACTTCAATCAATTACCGAAAGTTATTTCATTAACGAGCACCCATAAGTGTAAATGTTTCCCTCTTCTATCAGAGCAACAGCGGTGCCGCTGGCAAATGAAAGATACTGGCACATCGCATGGCGTATTTATACAAGCGCTTTTGTAGCCGACTCCAATAATGCATTGACATGTGTTTGCGGCGTGGACTTTCAATGAATAGTTTCCCGTTAAACGAGCGAACGCTAGTTCAATTTATTTCGAATGTTTTAGTTTATAAAGGATGTGTTCTATGTCGTTCAAAAATAATTATTCTTTTAAATTAAATATTCAGTAGAGAGTATTGGATGATTAAATGCTTTGTCATTTCTGTTCATTTAACAAAACAAATGGTATTTTGTTTGCAATGATTTATATTCATTTCACAGAAATGGTATTTAATGTGCAATATTTACCTGATTATCCTAAATACAAATGTTATTGTGGTATTATATATCGTGAAAAAGCTTCGAATTCAAGCTTGCATTATAAAGTATATGATTGATTAGTATAAATATAACTCAAACGGTATTTAATTGCTGTTTGATAACGCATATATGACAATGTGAGGTTTTTACATATAATGTGTAAGACTGTTGGAGGAAGCAAAAGGTCTTTTGAGATTTAAAATATACTAAAGCCAGTATCGCTTATTGGATAATAACAACTGATTTAGAAGTATCAATTGTTAATAAAAAGACCGGGATTAATACTTCAAAACAACTAAGTGTGAGGTTGAGCGCTCTATAACCGGTTTAAAACCCCAATGCTTAGCATTGACCGTTCCAAGGCGGTGACCCCAGCTTTATTCTACTATGTGTATATGTTGTTTCGTTTTGTGCCGTACTGTACCGTTTTGGCAATTGGTTCCTTGCCATAAATAAAGGGCCACAAAGGTGTGTATGATAGAATTGCAAAACTGCTGCAGTTTCTGGAGTTTCACTTCTTTATATTACATTTCAAAAATTGCATGACGACACATTTTGTTGGTTGATTAATAAAAATAAAACCACATACAATTTTAAATTACAATAAAATCATCACTATCACATTTTGAAGCATTGTTTTTAAGTTTGTTTGACGTCGTTAACTTCTTGAATTATTTATCGTCATATGTCTATTAATGTCTCTATAATTGATATTGATTTTTAATACATAAATCAACATACCATTTGTTCATTACAATATGTAACGATTAGTAACAGGTCCATTGTAATACTAACTGAATCCTTGACGTTCGGGTAAATGGTTTGTGAAGGTAATTGATAGTTTATAAGAAATCGTGTTGTTGAAGCAAACTATGAAACTTCAGAAACTATATCACGAGAGAAATTCTTGCTCAGACTAAACCCATAATAAATAATCAACCACATGAGCGTGTAAATTAGGAATTCCACAATGTGACGCGCTAATCGAATAGTTCACTCTTATTTGTTCTAGTGTCGTGAGTATCGGAAATTTATTAAAATGAAAATCGGATAGGTTTTTAAGTTAAGTATACAAATAAATATAGTCCATCTTTAAAATACATAAAACTATAAAGTTAACGATATATCTACATAAATTTATAAAACAAGTACGAAAGATGTTTATATGTTTCATACTCATAACACAACTAGAGCTACTGCTTTAAGCCTCTGAAGGCTGAAATATGACAACATTGAAGATATTTACGGCAATTCTGTTCGCTTTATCCACAAAGCAAAAATCAAACTATTGTGGTATTTAGTATAGCTAACAATGAAACTACAGAAACTATATGTCAGGAGAGACATTCTTGTTCGTATCGACTACTTTTGTAACAGAACACCAACTATAAACATAAAATGATGAAAACTGGGATCGCTTCCTCGGAACTGTAAAGTTGAAATAATGTGTAATTTGAGAATATCGTTTTAAATCTGGACGACTTATACGGTTTTATTGTCAATTAATAAGTCGAAATTTGACAAAATTGGAATGCATTTTCTCGTTTATTGAAATATGTCATTTTTTATTTAACTTTAAGATTTGGTTACAAAGGGTTATTTAAAAAAATACCTTTGAAATAAACTACCAACAAAACCAAATAAATAGAAGTTCACACAAATATTAATATGATACATATATTCATCGTATAATTATTAAGACAGAGGTAATACTTAAGGTGTCGGGTGTTCAGTATAAAAAATAATGCAATGATACATTATAAGTGGTTTGAACGACTGTTTTTCTAAAGCATGCCATCTATAATAGATTCTGATAATGTTAAAACTCGGTTTTAAATAGAAGGCAAAGAATATAAATAATGTATTAAACGAACATGTTTAATATCTTTTTTTGCATCTTTGTCGCTGTTTTTATTTGTATTAACTAGCATTGAATAAAGAGAATTGTACCTTTCAATTCGACGCTTTAGCCTTGAGCGCTTCTGATGCTCGAACCATGGGGCAGGGATAATGCAATAATGATCCACTGTTTTTTCCTGAGCGTTTGTTAACGCTTAAAAATGGTTTACAATGCATTTCAAGGTCTTCAAAGAACATTCATTTAAGTGAACAGGTAGACTGTGGCTATGATTACATAAATCTTCAGATATCAAACAGAAACCAAACGGTGACACACAACAATACCATAAAATAAAATAAACAAAATGCTTATTGTAATTGGTGCTTAACTTTATTCTATGTTATACTTTATATATATCCAAAACCTTTATACAAACGAGAAATCGTTTCGTTGGATGTTTTTTTCTTTCTGTCTTAAGCTGAAACATAGCATTTTTCCGCTTTATAACATGGGAACATATAAAAGAAATCCGCTAGCATATTATGTTTCTTCATGCACGGAAACTGTGAACGTTAATATACGTACATGCCGTTATCTTCTTAATCTCAATGGTTCTGAACTTAGCACATAATTCCCAACCCCAAGTGATCCAAGTTTTCTTTCCGAAAACAACATTCAGTTTACTTTACATGTCAAAAGTTGAAAAGATTACATCACTATAATTGTTATACACATTATTATACGAATACAATTACATCAGTTGTTTTTTTCATATAAGTGATCTGCCTTTCTTATTTTACGTTAAATTGTGATGTTTTTTATTTGACCATTGACCACTCGTCTTGCACTATTATGTACAAGATCTTAAAACGGGCTTTGTTAGACTTATGAAGTTGTACATTATTAAAAAGAGACTTGAAAGAATTAACTGCTTCGTGTTTTTTTTTGTTTTTTTACATTAGATCGAAAATGTACAAGCTCGATAACTGTGCATACATTTGTGCACGGATATATTGTTTCAGCGGGAAAAAAGTGATTACTGATTGTAAAGCGCAGTTAAAAATGTCGATATAATAAACAGGCTATGAATTTTGGCTTTTCTTCTTCATTCTAATCGTAATGCGTCCACACCAATGCTGTGATTTTGTGACGTTTTTAAGATAATGTTAAACAAATTTTGCGTGAAAACGTCAAAACAAAACTCGACGTTCATTCTGTATTGTAAATTCACAGAAATAAGCTTATTATATGTAATTACTATTTTATACCAATATCAAATCCGATGTTCTTTATGTTGATGGTGTTATTAGAAAAGCTCAAAGCTAATACTCTTTCGTTCGCGTTTGGCTATTTATTTTAATTAACGAATCTGCTCCAGACAGAAAACACGTTATATGGTGTTTGTACTTACAGCTATCGTTATCCTTTTTTCGTATAGCATTCCTTACAGAGTGTGTGATTTGCAAGGTTTGATAACTCTGACTAACATAGACAAACAAAACGTTTATATTCCAGTAAACGATTTAAAGAAGCAGAAATTACAGTCTTGGTGAAAGACAAAAAATTAATCATAAGCATACGGGTATATATGTGAAGTAAAGACAACATATATAACTTACAAAATAATGTTAGTATACACAACATAACATAAAGTTCATTTATGACTTAAGCCTATACAGCTCACCGTTAAATACATACACGCAAAAAGGCAAACATAAAAGTCTATATGAGTGTATTGGATCACTCAATCAAAGCAATTAAATATTGAAATGTGAATGTCTTCATGTTTCCGTTTGACATATTCTGTCATATTGTGAAAGTAATTTCACGAATTTGGGCGATAAACACTTGTCCGCTGTGAGCCACTCAACGTTCCTGGGTACACATTTCACACTACTCTCACCTCCCTCTTATGAACGTTTTATTTCAATATGAGAAACTGTTTGGTCGTAGATTCACATTTCACTGTAAAAGCATAAATTGCTGATAATGTGTCTAACTTTGTATTTTTTTGTCCCATAAACGAAAATATTTCTCACTGCCGTAAAATCTGTATCTTGCTGGGAGTACATATCGTTTGGCATTGTCGACATATTGAATCGTCCATACGCTTCTGAAGCCGTGTTTACAAAAAATAATAATATTTATATTACTGTTAAAATCACATGACTTACTATGGTGCCATGACATTGATACATTGACTTTCCTGTAAAAAAGGACAAGTTTATATGAAGCGAATGCAGACCGTTAAGTGCGGATGTCACAAAATCTACGAATTTTTCACATATTCTATTGTCCGCCATCTTGCCATTCGAACGACAAGTATGTGTCCTCAAACAGAGGTATTCTTCTGAATAATCCAAGTTAATAAAAGGATAATTCAATACATACAGTTTGGTTCGATACAAATTTGACGAATTCCATTTTGCAAATAATACTAATGTACATAAAACTCAACATTACATTCCGATATAATCATTGGAAATAACATTATATCTTGATGATTCGTGAACCTTTGTTTTCCACAGATACGGATAATATTGTCTTTTAAGTTCTTACGCTGGCAGCCGCCAAAAGTGTCACAACCTGCGTAAGCTCCGGAGACAGAGAACAATAACGTGAGTCACACAGGGTATTCACGAGGCTTACACACTGAAAAGGGAACCATATGGTAGCGTTAACAATGTTTACCTAACAAACAGTTAATATATCTTCAGGTTTCTTACCGGCCGTTGGACGTTTTGAGCCAGAAACAGTATTAATCGTAGCACGGTGAACATTGTCGGTGTTATGGTTATGCTCAGATGTTGGTTTTGTACTAGAAGTTACCTCGTCGATATCAAATAGATTATTATCACAAGTGTTTCTATTGGTGTGTGTTGTACTCTAAGTTACGTCTCTACGTTGTAGTTTTGACAATATCAGTTTGAATGTCAGAATCACAATAATCATTAATGGAATTAAATATGTAAGTTCTGTGCACAAAATACCACTCTCTTGTGACATCAGAATAAAGCATCCGTATTCCACTTGCCCATGTGGCATGAGTCCAGATGTCCATACTGGGATTACTGTTATCACCGCAACTATCCAAGGTCTCAACACGATCACCTTCAGAAGAGACTTTTGGAACAGCCACGCGTGTAGTACAGGGTGCGTTATACCCAACAGTCTGTGACAAGTTATAATGATGATAATAATAAATGAAACGATTGGCAGTACAATATCAGAGACTATGAACATTCTAGATATAATTTGTCCCAGTTCCCAAACATGTAAGATCTGATAAACCGTAAGCGGAAGTATTAATACCGCAGTCAGAATATTTGAAACGCGAAAGTTGATTATTTGACCGTAAATGGCATCCTGTTTAGTCGACGAGCCCATTGAACAGAGGACTATTATAAATGAGTTTATAGCTAATGTCCAGATGGCAAGAACGCCCGAGAACGTTGATGAATGTCGATCAAGATTGGTCAGAAATGATTCATGTATTTCTTGACTGTATAATCCAGTATTGTAAATATCCAATAAACGACCACCGTTATTGTCGTTATGTGTTTTATCTGGATACAGTTCGTTAGTATAAATATACGACTCATTCACCGAAGTGTTCATGGATATTGTTACACCTCGTACGTTCGTTGTTTTCACCATCGTGTTTTTGACTTGGGTACGTGTCTGTTATATCTGAAAATAAGCAAATTCCGACATTAGTCCCCTTTCATTTACTGTATGGCTGGAACAAACATAACCAAGACGTAACTCGATATTATCGGATCTAACAAAAGCACTGGTATATTATCATATAATGCTAAAATCCACTTAAGACCACACGTGTTATGTTGTTTATATGTGTCAGTGTTTTTATTGTGTTTGAGTTGCAATTTTTGTTTAAGGCTCATGCAAGCTGATGCTTTCTGTTTGGTTTGTTTTTACTACTTGTAATACATTGCATAATACCTGATTGAAACGCAACAATATGCAATATATTGTTTTGTGGTAAACAATAAAATGTCAAAAAAACATAAACAAAATATTATACCATTATAGTAAAATAGTGTAAATATGTGACTTGGAATATATTCGCGCTATTTTATAATGTATAAGAGATGTACTTGAACATTATGTAATACCTGTTTGACTATTACTCTTGGGGATGTTTATATAACATATGTTTATGCTTTAAATGATAACATGTTTCAATTGTATCTTTATATATCAGAATAATCACAATTGATTGTGAATTGCATTAAAACTGTACAGTCGTATCTTAGATATTTTTTTTTACTAAACTCAGACAAGGGTTATGATGTTGTATTGTTTGTGTTTTTGTAAAACGGCGTTGTGATGGGAAACACATTTTTGTCTATATACACTTATGGCGAACTGTCGTTCCCCTAATGTTCGTTGATTCAAAATTAACTTTTAAAACAAATCACGATCAGAGTCAGATAAAGATCACATGAACATTAAAATCGCACTTTCAAAATTTAGAACATGTGGGATCCGAATAAATATCAACCCACGCGAGTTTCTATGTACATCATTTCAAAGTGAAAATACGTCAAATGAAATATGTTGATATATATATGTACATTTTACTGTTACATAAATACATTGGATCAGTAAATATATCTAGTGTATAAGTTTATTACACTTTTCCAAAGTATTGAAAATAAAAATATAATAAAGCCAATAATGAATATCACTTGAAGAATAAAAGCAACTGATTAAAAATGTTCGGATTGCAAATAAAACAAGTGGGCTAAATACTTCGAAATAATTTTGAAAAAAACCAACTTAGTAATTCACATTTTTTTACTAAAATGACAGAATTCCGTTTACAATTAATATCTAATAAAACTGATATATGTCTTATTTCTATTATTTTAAATGCAAAAGCTTTAATACATGCCACACCCGTCATTTTAAATGTGAATCTCAGTTTTCAATGGAAATTCAGCTTTGTTTGTTCCTACACTCTTCCATGATAGCACAAACAATAAAGCATATAGTAAAAGATCTTAGGATTTAATTACAATGCTCTGGTGACGAAGAACAAAACAAAATCAGTTTTCTTGTAAAAATGATTTTAATGCTAAGCTAGCAAATGATGTTGTGTCTCGAAATAGAATTCGAAATAAATAAGAATTGAATGCAAATGATCAAAGTCTTACTGATCATTTGAAATAATATGTGTTTATGAAACATTAACATTTAAGACAATCCATCTGATTGATGTCATTTTGTTTTTGGTTCTTGACTAAAAAACAACAATTGTTGGAATTGAATCTAGTATTTGTTTTGAACAAAAGAACGCTTTAAAAACACGTTTTACTTTTATATTCAGTTTTTTTGGGTGGTATGCATATGTATTTATACATATGAATATATATTTCCACTATACAGATCAGCATTTCTGGATGCTGATCTATGTTTTCCTTATTATTTGTAAACCTTATTGTATCATTCCTGAAGATTTAACACATTAATTCAAATAGTTCCATATAAGACGTAATCTATGTCTTAACATGAGTGATATTGTGCATTAAAATATGGTATATCATGTGTGTAAGCAAATAATTCTTACGAACATCTTAGCTTATAGCCTTCTGATTGGTAGTAAAATTGAAGTAAATTGTTCATGGTGCATTCATATAATTCATAATAAAAAAAAAATGACCAAATGTATGATATTGTTCCAAATATGTTTATATACGTGTAAATCGAAACAAATAATAACATTTAATGATTGCCCATATAGTAGAAACATGTATACTTATAATATAACGCAACATATTCCCATTTATAAATATGATACTTTTATAAAAAGATAATCATATTAAATACACGTTTTGATCATTATCATGTTAAAACTTACTGTGCGCATTCCTCTTCTAATAAGTATATTCCATAGAAACATGGATACCACATTCAACAACATATACCAACTAAAAGAATACATACACCAACAAATACACTTCAGCTACTTACCGAAAGTTATTTTATAAACGAGAGTCACTGGGGGCTGACGACGTCAAAGAGTAGTCCGTTTCTCTACGACGTCGGGTTTATGTTTTACTACGAAACATTGTGTCAATACACTACTTAATCAGACGAGTTTTATCTTTTCTGGTATTTTTGGATTTGAGAACGGAACATCCAGTTATGGTAGATACTTATTTTCAATAACAAACTAATTACAAATGCGCGTAGTTGCAACCGTTAAATTGATTTTGAGCTAAAATCGAAATATATTGATTTGAAGTAATGCATAAGGTGGTTATTCTGTTCAAATAGCCAATCCCAGTAACTTAACTTAAATGAACCAACATGTTACTTTGATATACTGTACATTAAAAAAATTAAAGTACAAAACAGGTTACGAACATATATTTTAATCATTCAAATGCTTTGTTTGGAAGGAAATTACAAGTCGCTGTATGTATAGGTTTTGCACAGAGTATGTATTGGTTGTGCAACGAACTACAAATCTAATGTATAGGTTACTCAACGAAGTACCGTATCTGTAGTTCGATGGCATGTGTATCGACACAATGTTTCGTAGTGAAACATATACCCGACGTCGTAGAGAAACGGACTACGCTTTGACGTCGTCAGCCCCAAGTGAGAGTGGCAAATCGAATGGCTTATATATACGAGCGCGTTGGTAACCGACTCCAATAATGCATTGACACTTGTTTGTGGCGTGGACTTTCAATGAATATTTTTCCGTTGAACGAGCGAACGCTAGTTCAAGGTATTTTGAACGTAACAGTTTAATAACGATATTCTTTATGTAGTTCAAAATGACGTTATTCATTACTTCATTTTGACATAATAAGTTAAATTTCCAAAAGTGTATAACGGCCAAGTACTTCTTTTTATCAGGCACCAAGTCAGTTTTCGAATAGTGTTTGTGTTGTATTTTTTGTTATATTGTGAACGCGGGCAATTAAGGTAGAAAGCGGGTGTGTCATACTCTTTTCTACACGGAAAGTGATTACAATATTTAAGAAACACGACCAAGAATTGGAATGGCAACCTTTGGACCTCAAAGACCGCGACAAAATAATACAGGTTAAACATGCACATGTCAAGCAATACATGACTCGAACATACACCCAAAGGTTTGAGGCAACACTGTGCATTAAATCATTGGGAATAGAACCGAATCGCAATAAATATCACACAGATAAAATGGCGCAACTCTATAATGTACATGACCCAGCCACAAACTTAAACAACAATAAGAAACACTAAACAATATTTAACCGTTTTGACTTTGCTACTCTTTTTATTTTTATCAATTTCAAATGATGATTACTCTAAAAAGAAAAATTGGGGTTTCTGTATGTGTATATGTCCATATTGTTGTCTTAACTTTCTTATGTTCAGCGTTCTTTTACTTTTTGAAACTGGGACACACTTTTGGAAAAGTGTCATTTCGTCAATCTGTGAAAAAGTCAATTGAACTGGTCATATCGTCGAGTGACACCAATCTCATGTGTTTTAAGCAAACAAATGATTCAAAATATTGACATGGTAATACAAATAATTGCACCAAATAATGAATTGTCGGGCAAACTTAAACGATTATGCAAACTAAAAATACTATATTAAAGGAAAATAGGGAAGTTGTGTCCTTCATAAAGTCAATGAATAAAAATCATAAAATACATTAGTACTTACAACAAAACAAAAAATAAACACATTATGAAATTGCCAATAAATAGAGAAGTTTTGGTTAATGTCTTACGATAACAGATTGATATCGGACGAGAATGATATCGGCGTAGGGAAGCCGAGGCTTGTCGAGTGTTTCCTGCCGATATTAATCCGAGCCCGATATCAATATGTTATCATCAGACAGTAACCGTGTATTCTAGTTATTATTCAACTTGTTTTATACACAAAAATAAAATTGTTTTTGCATTTTGATTTTCTTTCACGTTTATTACGTGGCTTTGTATTTGAATTTAGGGGACACAAACGGAATAAAATACAATCAAAGGTATCATATTAAAACAGAATAATTCCATTGCAAAGAAATATCTATCAGTTGCATAACGTAAACACAACCATTGTGTAAATGTATTGCAAAAGTTAATGGCTGCAAGCACCATCGTAGACACAATTGTGTAGCACAATAAGTTGTGTTACATTATTGCCAACATAACGGGAAAGCCAGCTCAACAGTGATTGACACTTGAATTACCAACATGGATTACTGTGGATTTAAAGCTCGTTTAAATTGTACATTTAAACGTGTTCGTTATCTGTTGTTTACGGTAAACTGTTAAGATGGCGATTATTAAATTTGAAATTGAATTTACATGATGTTTCGTTACAATGATGTTTCTAAATTCTTCGAGGTACTATATTTATGTTAATCGTTTGGACTATAATCTCGTTAGAATTGTTACAATCATGGTGCCCCTCATTCATCAACGCTTCAAAGCCTCCGACTAAGATCGATGTTTTGGGTGCTTTTAAATGACATTTCTTCGAAAATAGTTCTAAGACTTAATATCATAAACAGTGTAGCATGAAACAAATAGGCGGGGCTTAATTGTGTTATTTGGCAGTGACCTGATATTACAGAAAGTGGGCGGAGTTAATTTCTAATATTGGTCAGTGTCCTAGTATTACAAACTATTTATTCCAAAGTATCAGGTGTTATCGGGTCGTTGTCATGACTGTTGCATATAATATATTAAACCGTTTGTTAGGTGATTAATCAAAATAAAACTAAAAACAATTACAAATTAATAATAGCATCACTATCATTTTTAACCATTGTGTGTAAGTTATTTGATGGCGTTAAATTCTTGAATTATCGTCATATATCAATTGATGCCCTGCTGTATGATATAAGTGATATTGATATGTATAACATATATCAACATTATGGTTGTTTATAACAATAAGCAACAATTAGTAGCAGGTCAATTTTAATACTAAATGCATCCTTGACATACATATAAGGCATATGTTTTGTGAAGTTAATTGATAGTTTTTAAGAAATCGTGATATTGTAGAAAACCATGAATCTCCAGAAACTATACGTATCGGATATCTATTAATAGCGGATAGGTTTTTAAGATATGTATACAAATAAATAGGCTCCATCTATAAAATACATACAATTGTGAAGTTAGCGATATGTCTACATAAATTTGTTGAACAAAGTAGGTGTGCGAAAGATATAAATATGTTTCATTCTTTTAACAAAACTAGAGCTACAGCTTGAAGCCTCTGAAGATTTATATATGGCAACATGGAAGACATTAACGGCGATTCTTTCCGCTTCATCAAAATAGCACAAATCAAACTATTGTGGTATTTAGTATAGCTAATAATGGAACTCCAGAAACTATAAATAAGGAGAAAATTACTTGTTCGTGTCCAATACTTTTGTAACAGAGCACCAACTATAAACATAAAATGATTAAAACTGGGATCACTTCATCGGAACTGTAAAAGTGAAGGTTTTGTGTAATTTGAGAATATCCTTTTAAATCTGGACTACTTATACGTTTGATTGTCAATAAAAAGGTCGAAATTAATTAAATTCAAATGTGTATGCTCGTTTATTTCAATATGTATTTTTTTTTTCATTAAGATTTAGCTACAAAGGGTTATATTTCAAATAAATACCTTTGAAATGAACTACCATAACAATCAAATAAAAAACAAATCACACAAATATTTACATGACACATGTATTCATTGTCTAAAACATTAAGACAGAGGTACTATTTAAGGTGTCGCCTTTTCGTTATACAAATACTGCGATGATAAATTATAAGTGGTTTGAACGACTGGTTTTCTTAAGCATGCCATATAAACTAGATTTCTGAAAATGTTACAACCCAGGTATTAGCTAGAAGGCAAAGTATATAAATAATGTATTAAACGAACAAGTTTAATATATTTTTTTGCATGTTTGTCGCTTTTTTATTTGTATTCACTAGCATTGGATATAGATAACTGTACCTTACAAGGCTTAGGCAATGAACGCTTTCGCCTTGAGCGCTTCTGATGCTCGAACCTTGCAACACAAACTATAGTAAATTAATATTTTTCTTAGTGAACTATTTATTGCATAGTTTCATTCATTCTCTTTCTTACTTTTAATTATAAACAAATAATGAGAACAATATGACCGCACGATAAATGTAACATTGTGTTATTTATTGCGTGTCGTTTTTGTAGTCAACATGTTGGGGTTAGTTTTGTCAATGCAGATTTGATAGCGGGATAGCGGGATAGCGGGATAATAATGAGAATAGCTCAGTATATTCCTCAGTTTATTCTACATATGTCTGCTAGTTTTGTAAAGACTTGACAATAATACATAACATACTTGCATTCCTAAATAGTATATTACACAATTTGCCCAAAACGCTGACTGCTTATTCTGTTTCGTGTACTTGTAAACAAATATCAATGTCCTCTCTGTCACCTGATTAATATCCGTAAACACATAATCAATCATATCAAACAACGTTATGAATAGAATAATGTTTACTTATGTTTGGAAATTAAGAACTATTCGGACCTAATTTAATTAAGGTGCAAAATATAATTATAGATAAACATTTGTATACTTATCCATTATTTAAATAAGTTGTATTTCTTCTATAACGACACTCAACATATACATAAGTAATTGCATGTTAGCCGATGCTTACATGTTTATAAGAGTGTGTTGATTGTGTAAATACTGTGTGTCATTTTGTGGTATTAAACGTTCTTCACAATATGTTAGGAATTTTCAGATAGTGTGTACACATCCTAGCAACGTAATGCGACATTATACACCATATGTTATTACTTCTTCCTCAGGTGCATTACGATGGGCTGGACTTTTTATTGTATGATGCTAAGTTCTGTAATCATGTTAAAAAGGGTGTAAGCTGAGATATGTACTTTTTTATTTTATCGTGTCTCACAAACTTTTAATTCTGTTGCGCTGGTGTAACTAAATCATTTAGTAGTTCAATAGAAATTAAATCTAGTTATTATCCTCTTTTATTGCGTGTAAATTTAAATTAGGATACTATGAGGTTAATGTGTATTTATATTTTTGTTTGTTTTGTGAATACTTATGTGTTAAGGATGAGGTTTGGGATCACTTCAATCGGTGTAAACCTCCAGTGCTTTGCATTGACCGTTTCAAGTTGGTGACCCAAGCTTCGATCATGGTTTATAATAAATGTCGTAAAGTTCGTACTCTCTTGTATTTTATACACAAATGTTCGTTTACCTTATAGGCAAATGTTTATTTGCCTTACATAGAACACTACCGGACAGGCATGTCTCTTCTTATTATGTTTCTGGAGTTTCATTGTTTCTATTTAGTTTACTGATTAAATAGTTTATGTAGTATATATATATCGACACTTGCACATTCCATTCCACGATGGTATCTGAAGTTTATAATAATATATTATATTGCAATTCAGATTATTTGTTAAAGTAATTAGATATTATGGCACTGTAATGTAACTAATTTGAACTAAAAATCATTATGCTCTAATTTATTACATTAAGGTAAACGTCTATAAGTGAGTTTTTTACTCATTTTCATTAATGATGCATATTATACTTAAACTCGCGAAGATGTAAAATGAACATCTACATGTGTACCTGCACTTCATACAGGAATTACTTTTAAATATATTCCCCACTCAAGGACTATCATTCTTAACGTTATTGGAGTGTATACATAATTATTTTTTTTTAAATATGTTCGCACTACAGAAGTGATGTTTTCATGTCAAACGGAGAGTTCGTTAATATCCCTGCAAAACCAGCCAGTAAAAGGCTAGTAAAACATTATTTGTTTTCTACATTTTGCGAAAATTTCGTGTAGCAATCCAGCCGCTTGATCTGTGTGTTCAACGAACGTGATTATGTAGGAACTCATCATAAGAGTTTACGTTTAGATGAAGAAAAGTGCGGTCGTTGCCACTCTTAATGGAATATATGATCATTGATGTTGAAAGACAGACCAGTTTGTCTACGGCGTTGAAGTATAATGTTTATTTTCTCGCTGTAATTTAATTGGGAACAAATGTTTTTTTCTGTTGCGTATGAAGGGACATAAATAATTTTTAATTCGATCCTTAACAATCTATTTAAGGTACTTGCATTTTCTCTTTCTTACTGCTATTATGCTAATTATTTCGATCTCTTTTAATATGTATTTAGTTTCATGTACATTTATACTTTTTAAGATTTTTTGGTTAAACACGTTTGTTTAGTTACAAATATCGCGAGCCAGAGATTATTATAATTTTAAAATGATGAACCATATTTATTATTAAGAACATGTTACTAACGATATTTGCGTGCTTTGATATTCAAGAATATTTTAATGTGAATAATAATACTGAAAATGTAGCAATTTAACAGTAAATACGTTTATGTTCCACTGGAAATATTAAAAAATATATAGTAGAAATAAAAACTACATACGTTTATAAATATATAAAATATATAATAAAAAAAAACAGATACATGTTTTGGGGACAGGAAAAAAATGCAATGATAATCACTGGCGTTTGTTGTTGCTCAAACAATGATTTGCAATGCATTTCAAGGTCTTCAAAGAACGTCTATTGAAGTTAACATGTAGAGTGTCGCTATGATAACATTAAAGTACAGTTATCAAACAGAAACAAAACAGGTCACACACACAAATACAATGAAATAAAATCAACCGAAATGTTTATTGTAATTGGTGCTTCACTGTATTGCGATCGTTAACGTGCTAAGACGCAAAACAAGATAAACGCCAGAGTGCGTTGCACGAATGTGAAGGGAAACTGCGAGTGTAAGGGCAAAACAAATGTGTTGTCGCTTATGTTACATAACACCATATATCTCAAGTAATACGTATAGTAAAAAGAATGGATTGTATTCAAAATCAGTTGTTCTTTTCTTCTTCACTTAATACTCTACCAATGTTACTGATTTAACTAAATGCCACAATTTCAAGGAAACATTTTTTTTAAACAATTTATATGTAACCATATCACACCAATTCAAATTCAGTAATTTGACTGTACCGATACCTATGTCGATTTACCCCGTCCTTTTTTATGGCAAATAAAGAATATTAACAATCCGTTAGAAAAAATAAATAAAATTGATTCACTAGGCTTGATTCATTGTCAATATCGTACGCAACATATCGTATCACTAAACAAATGAGATTTTGCTAACTACAAACAAGAAGTCGTTTCATTGAAAAACATGTTCATTCTGTCTAAAGCTGACATATATATATATAACATTTCCCGCTCTATACACTGTATAAAACACAGCTTTACAATATTTCCCTGTATACTGTATTTTCTGCCCAAAATGTTCAGCTATCAACGGACTAGTGAAACATCTCATTACGCGTTGTGGATGTTTTTTTTTTTTAATGTTATTATTTAAAATAGGTTCCAGTGTTTTCCAGGCATGTGATTATTTTGTTATATTTAACTGCGATATACGAATTAATAAATTGTGACATGCATTTCTTCTGTACAAACGATTTATAAAAAATCATTTTAAAAATGTAGTTTCATCAATATGAAATCGTACTTTTTTCTAGCTATTATATGAATGAGAAATAGTTCAGTGTAGAAACGAATGTGTATTTTTGTTTGGTCATTCCGCAATGAAGAGTTTATAATAAGTTGAGCAGAATCTAAATCATAATTAGGCAATATGCCCGAGGGTATAAACATGTTTATACAGATACATAAAACAAAGTCAAAGATCTTAATGTATTATCAATTAAGTGTCAATGTCATTGTCAATATCGTATGTATACACAAACATTCATTCAAACAATATAACTGGATTGTACAGCCATATCGGACATAAACAAACCAAAAAGAAAATAAATTCTATTCAAATCAAGTCATTATTTACTGAGCATTAAAAGAAGACAATATTGTCCTTAAATATAACATAAACGCACCAATACGCTGCTTAAGAAATGTATCCCAAACAGAAATAACTACAAGCCGATCGAGTATACTGAGACTAAACGAAACGAGAAAAATCATAATAAAAATCGTTTTAATCCTTAATTAAGAAGTTTATGCGTCATAAATACTTTTTTTTCGGAAACCTGGATGTAAATTATTGTGTTGGCATTTAACAAGTAATTGTCAATTGGAGAAAAACAACAACAGTATATACATATTTCGAATACATTTATATGAAATTCGTCTCATATACTGTTCGTCAGAAATCGTATCTACCAATCTGTCTAGTTAAAAACATATTTAATTTAAATTCATTATGTAATATACATAAATTACGAAATGCAAGAGTTCCCATTTACAATTTTAAAATGGAGGTCTTTATTTACGTTGTTCTAAATGCTTTCATGTTAACATAAATCATATTTTAAAATCAATTAAGCATCTTTAAACATAGTTTCACATATTCGTCACTTTGTAAATATGCAAGTCAATTCTGCATTGAATGACGTTATCGTAACATATGGGTTGTCCCTATTGCCCATACACACACCGCCCAGTAAATGGCAAATACAGAGAAACACTTCAGATTATAAGACGAAAATATCATATTGAAAGCTTAAGATCGTTTACAATTGTAAGTCGTAACAAAACCTATGAAAATAGTATAGGGTTGTAATAATCTTAAATCTTTTCAGCATGGTATGTTGTCATGTCATGGCATTGTACAACGTTAATGTGGCTTACTACAAACAAGAAACCGTTTAATTCTGCATCATCTTGCTATTAAAAGCTGAAAAAAAACACGAATTTATTTGTAATGTTTTCGCCTACAATTGTGCGTTTGAGATTTGCCAACCCATCTGTAAAAGTATAGTCCAAACACGTGGATTCGTGAATATACACTCGTCAGTACACAAGAGACAATGATTCGGTGTATTCAAGAAGTTTGTATTTTTTATTTATTTAGTCAATCCAGAATGAATATACTTCTTATCAAACCCAGCCATTGTTTAATGTATTCCAAAAATGCCTGAAAATTCATACTTCATACATAATTCCAATGCTAAATACTTGTAACACGGCACACGAAACGTATCCAAGTCGTGAACATGTACATTAAGACGGAGTCACTTGAGACCAAAACGTTACATAAGCATAATAATTATAATCTATAAAAAAAAATATGTTAAGCAGACACAAGCTCCACGTAAGAAATGTAAGGCTGCCTTAAATGCTCGTTTTATACCAAAACACTAGCATTAACATAACCCAGAAATGATACCCTTTCAATAAAACAAGATTGACAAGGAACAAAAACCTTTATGAGTTATCAATGTAAACAATGCACTAAAAATATAACAATTATAAGAGAGGATAAGTATGCTTTTATGGAGTAATACACAATGGTCATGATGCATGTTTTCCACTGTCGTGCATGTTTGGCACCACATTCTATTTTGTAACGTTTTTAACGGAATGCTGATACTGTTTCTGTTTTCAAAGAAAGATTGATACTGCACTTGTTTTTACGGGGGCACTACCAACCTCCTGCTAACGTAATATTTCTCATTAAATTAGTTACTTCTAAGTAAAGACGTTTTAACAAGAACACTTTACGTGGAATGTATTTAGGCAATGCCTCTAGACTTCGTCGTCTGGTCAGTCAAGACGAATAAAGTGTTTACGCATTACATGATCCTTGAAGTAACGTCCTTGAAGGGTGGTCGGTAGTCGACTGGTAAAACACTGGTCTACCATTTCAGCGGTCGTGGGTTCAATCCCTGGCCGGGGCACTGGAAATTTCAGAAATGCTTCAAGTGTTTCCCACCCAACGAGAGATGTACTGGTATGAAACCCAGGTAATTCTCGCGTGTATCGGTGCTAAACACTGAGCACGTAAAAGAACCAAGGGATCTATTCGCAAAGAGCTAGGGTATCGCACCCGGATTCCTTGTATCTCAAACACTGTCTCTATACCCGCTGTCTCTTCAGCAAAACCAAAGGACCCCAATCGAAATAAGTGCTTGCACTTTCATGGGTATCCTTGATTGCAAGGTCAAAATAAATACAATACAACGTCGTCTAAGTAAGTACGCTATGACCAGTAAAATCCAGTAATTTTCTCGAAAAGCCTTCTGTCCTTATTTACAAGACAAACACAATCATGTTATGATTTACTGATTGTTTGCGCGTGTACTCTGTTTAATATAAGATGAAAAAAATAGTTCCCAACGAGAGAAACAGGAGAAGCGGGACTGTGTGGGATGTCGATGTGGGGACGGGAAATATTGTGTTTTAGTTTGTATTGAGCGAAAGCAGATTTTGATTTTAGAGTGGCATCATCATATGTATTCCAGTATCAACAGATGGATGGTATATCTCTTTTTGCAGACTGCAAAAGATAATTACATTTAATAAATAATGTTTTTTTTTTTTTTTTTTTTTTTTTTTTTTTTTTTNTTTTTTTTTTTTTTTTTTATTTTAGATCGATTGCATTGAAAGTACTTACTTCTTATTTAAAACGCTCTCGAGTCCGTTTTCTGGGACTAGAACCAGACCTAAGTGTCTATGGTGTTGATCTAAAGAAATGAAAAGATGACCGTGTATTCCAGACCTCATACTAAATATAATTTGTAAATAAGAAACACGAAGTTATTTATCATGTTGACTAAAATATTATTTAAATATCAGCGTATACATGTTGATTTATTATTATATAATCGTAAATTTTGTTAGCATGTAAAGACGTGGCGGATATCGATTTGGTATATAAACACAGCCATAAGTTTTGAAGCATTCTACAAATTTTTATAATATTCAAACCATGCATAAAAGCAACGCAACATAAGACGGCGAACGATGTTTGCCCCAGCCATTTATATCTGCAAGAAGACGAAGTCTCGTGAGACTAAATGAGATGAGAATCAAACATAGTTATCACCATAAATCATAAATGATGATGTTGGGGAGACGCAAGCTCGAAATAAACTGTCATAAACACGCTTTAAGGAATTTTAGATGCCATTGAATGTGTCTGCATAGAACAAGTCAGTGTCAATAACTACTAAAAATGGAAATTAAAGTTAATTAAGTACACGGGAAAAACAAATGAAACTCTTACTTATACAGTAAAAGAGATATGAATGATTTTTATTTATGAATATATATTATGATTAATATATATGTTTAATGACACACGAAAGCCTGAATGTATTTCGTTTACTTTCCTGAATTTAGGATTCCAATTTTATAATTTACTTGTTTGAGGTGTTCAACGATAGGGTTATGTACCAATATTTCCACCAAAGCCATACGATTTGCCTTTTCCAGGAGAAAATTAAACCATATATCGCTATGATAAAGATGGACCTCCGGCTCAAAACATTTTATTATGCGCGTTTGTATCCGCTGATACGGCAAATTGAGACGCTGTCAAATCCCCTGGGATCGTATTTATTATTTGATATGGTTCATGCATAAACATTGAATATTCGCATTTACGTCGGCTTCTATAAATTAGTCGTAGAAGACTTTGACCGAAATATTTGTTGCACTATCCCAGGGGCGATGGTCAAGAATGAATACATTACGGGTAATGCATGCCGTGTCAAACACAGATATTGTCATGGAAATGTTGATAGTGGTATTGACATCCCTCATTGTTGTCGAGTTAAAATATAAGTATGGTGTGCGTGATCATATCCAACATTTGTATGATAAAATGTGCTTAATATTATTAATAATATTCGACATATAAACGAAAAACCATTAAAAACTAATAACCTGTCAAGAGCACTTTATCTTTTGCATTTATCGTAAAGATAAATTGTATATCCTTTCAAACGCTGATGGATGTAAACAAATGCTTGGGTTTTAATGCGTTTATCCCAAGTTCTGGTCGAAGAGTTTTAAGCAAAGATAGGATAAATTAAGATCAATAAAAAACGTCCAATTACCGCTAAAAATGATAACAACACCTCTTGTCTAATGATATGTAATTTGATAATTAGCATGTGTATTTTCCTTTGCGTGGGGTGAGCAACTGATGAGAGCTCCATGCGATTTGTTTCCCGTGGATAGAGCTAGTATACGAGTATAAAGGTCCCGTGAATGCAATTTGATACACAAGTTTGTAAATATTGCGATGCTCTGTGTGTAAGAAGATTGTAATACGTATATAGTTTTTTTTTTTTACTTAAAGTAAATCAGAACTTGTATAACTATGCGACCATGCAAATGCTTTATGTTACAACACAGCCTTAGTTTGAACACATATTATGATGCCGAAATATGTAAACGATGTAGGTTAATGTCAATACAAGTGTTGAATTGTGTTTGAGCGAGTCCTACAAAACCTTAACCACAAGTTTAGCAATTGGTTCATGCCGTGGCATGTTTTGTCTCTCTGTCTTTTATTTCGAAAGTTTACAAAAAATGACGAAGACAACACTTAAACTATCAGTCAACGAAGACGCAAACATAAATAAGACTTAGTATTAATGTACAAAATAATCTCGAACAATGTTCCAAACTACTTACAGTCTCTTTTTCCCGCAACAGTTGGGTCAAGTAGCAATTACTCATTAAATAATTCGTCACATCTCCAAGTAATTCAAGTGCGAACGTCACTTTATTCAAATTCGTTTCTACCGTCCACTGTATCTGAATGGAATAATCTTCCCGATGTCGTCAAAAAACGCTGAATCGATCCATTCCTTCAAAAGGCTTATTAACATAGATCGACAGATTGCAAATCCCCCATTTTCATACGGAGAAAGATGATCTCAAATGTTACACACGGGCCTAAGAACAAGGTTAAGTGCCTGAAATGAACATCTTTTCAGACGCAATATTATTACATCCCCGTTTTGTCAATGCGGGCGTCATGAAACGATGTCACTTTACTTTCTCGAATGCACTCAGTATGTACATATTCGCGGCGAACTTTTTAACTCAATATCCGTATATTCTGTTCCCTGCATTGAAACTATTCTATATGGAGACAACACTCGTGACTTCTTAACAAATACAAAAATAGCTGATGCAGTTCACGAATCTATTGTTAATAGCAAACGATTTGATTCGTAAATATGCTACAGAACGACTCTCAACCTTTCCTCCTTTGCCCTAATCAAGTATTTCCAAACTTCTTCTACTTTCTTCACTTTCTTCTCAGAACTCTGCCAATCTCTTTCCTTCACCTTTCAAAGGTCAACCTATCACCTGTTTGGTTTTTTTACAAATAAAACTATATACTCGGAGTTTTTTGTTTTTATTCTATTATTATTGTGTTATCATAAAAAAAAAAAAATTTGTTCGTCTGACAACATGTAATTGTATTTGTATTGGGAGAAGAACTATATAAGACATTGTCTTTCGTTCTCATCCTATTCAAACATGTTTACTGTATAAATGTTGAATGTACTTCAATGTAAAACTTTGTGTATTGTTTGAAATAAATATGTTCAAACTAAAAATGCTACGAGAAAGTATGGATGCATGTTTTTTGTTAACATATTTTTAAAAATATCGCTTTTAAACTTCTGTAGTAAAATCTCAATCCATAGCATTCACCTATGGCTTCTTTTCTAAGTTTCTAGTACATGCCATGTTCAAGGAGTTAATACTGTATATTTTAAAACTACAATTATTTAGATTTTGTTAAAGTATTGACATTATTATTGTATTGAGGTACATGTGTTACTGCGAGATGGTTTTTTCATATCGCAAATGAAAGACACGGTTTGTTATTTAACGTATTTTTAAGTTGTTGCCTATTATTGAAAGATAGTTACCAACAACTTCAGCATAGGTAATCGGAAATTGCTTTTTACAGAAGTTAATAAAGAAACCAGATGTGAGCATAAATAACAATATTCATGAAACTATAATCTCGTAGTAGAGCACTTTTAAAAACCATGTAAAATGCCAATTATTGCTTTCAATGTATTCAAATTATAAAATACCAAGTGGCCCTAAACCTAGTTCTTCCTTAGTAAAGTTTGTGAGTTAATAATATTAATAGAACATGTGTTTTGTTGATAACACATTTCCGTATTATCAAATTTACGACAAAAATTGCGAATTTTGTGCCTATTTCGAACATGATTTTATGACACCAGATAAGTTCTCAAAATTATGGGCTTTTAAAATATCATTCGCCAATGAATCTGCCTTCAAACGCAGTTTGGGAATTTATTCACCGCCAACACAAATCGCTTATGTAAAGCTGATAGGTGTGTGTTTCAATAACTTAGCAGTTTAAAAGTAACGCGTTAGGATATCACTAATTTGGCAATTAACTAAATAAGTTAAAAGCACTAGATAATTAACTTAATGTTCAGTAGTAAACAGTACGTTTCAATTAAAAACGCAATAGTTCTAATACCTTGAAGAGTCTGGCTTCAAAACTAAGCATGCGTGCTTCAAAAGATCGTTATAGATCGTTTGTTTTCATTTGAGCATTGTTATAATATGTAACTTATAGAAAAAGGATAGTATATGCATATAAAGTTCGAAATGTGAAGATAACTTCACATAAGTTTATTGTGCCGATCTTTAGTGTTTGCATTCAAGCGTATTGCCTGAAAAATAAATATGTTGCTAATAATTGATAAATCAAACAGACTGAAAATGGTAACGTGGAAGTTGTTACGCCTTTAGAAAAATGGCAGAATTTGAGAATCATTTGTGCAGTTAATCTCTTATATAATTTTTTGCCCCGAAAAATGTAACGATTTCTGTCTGTCTGTATACACAAATACTAAAACTGGCTGAACGTTTAAATTCGCGGAATTTTTCATTCATTCTGCTTACTGTTGTAAAGCACTGTATCGAAGAGTTTTTATCGTACTCGTATTCAAATTTGAATTAAATCTTTAAAAATGATAAAGTACAGTTATATATATATATATAAATATATATATTCCATGAATATCGCCATGTCATTTACATATATTTGCCTTTTGCATAAACTCAACAATCATTTGGTAAGTTTATGTTATATAAGTTTGCCAATCAGGTTAATTTAAATAATATTTTGTTGCGATCATGCAAGAAATATAAAAAATAACTTATATGTAATCTTGTTTAATAGTTGCATGTACACTAATGTGTGGTGCTCTAGCAATTGCATATTTTGCACCAGCATCAAAACGAGTATAACTAAATGCCATGCTGACATATGGAGTAATACTTATATTTAAACAAAAACCATGCGGTAAAACATGGGTTTTACCTCTGTTCACTTCTAAAACAATTAATGAACCAAACAATTGACAAGATGCCAACAATACGCACTTTCACCGAGGAAATTAAAACATTTACCCTTCATATACGTAAAACTCTTCAAAAACACATAGAACTAAAAGGACGATAATTACCATTTGAAATAAAACACCACATGGTACATGTAACACATACATGTAGCGAACATTAAACAGAACATTTGTATAATTTACCAGCAATTATATTGCTAAACATTAACCAATTAAAACTTCAGCGGTCAGCTGCTCCAGCAGTTGAGAAACTGTAAGGTATTTTATTTATGTTATATACCAATCGTCTCAAAGTGAGATACAACTCACGCGTACATGAAACGGCACACAATAACACAACAACACACACCATTCAATAACACTTGGTCGCCGCCTTGAACGATCGATGCAAAACATAGGGTGTTGAAACCAGTTTTCAGGAGCTTGAAACCTCACGCTTGGCCCAGAGTAATTCACAGAACATTTAGTTGTTTATAAAAATTAAACGTATTAAATTACAATTCAAATAAAAAAGGGAACGCAACTTAATACATTTCAATTTAATTACCATTATACTACGCAATAATTGTAAACGAATCAGAGCAACAAAATTGTAACTTTCAGAGTCATGATGGAATGAAACTTAAACACGTATTAACTACATCTCGTCTTTGTGAGACAAATCACCCTATAGTTAAACTAACGAACGCCATGCTTGAATGTTTAGACACATACAAACATACACAATATAATACATCAAACAATTATTATTGTACTGAAATTTGCAATAAAATCCGGTAAAGCTCCATCAATACTCAAAATCAACGAATATTCGTATAAATATTTCATAAAATAAAGTTAACACATAAAACATCAGTGTTCTGTTTAGCAATAGCCAAAGTTTCATTGCTAAATATGGTTTGGTAACATAGATTTAACAAGATACAAAATTCTCTTTTTTAAATGTTTGTGGTACAATATTGTATAAAACGGATAGTAATAACAAACGTTAGATTCGTGTTCAGTATGGTATGCTGGCATATCATCATGACATCTTACAATTGTGATTAGGCTCGCTACGAACATGAAACTGTCTCATTGTTTACTGTTTATCTTTTATCTTAAATAGAAATATATCATTTTGTCAAATCTTTACAATTTGTTAACCTCAAACTTACAATAAGCCTCAATGGAATGTGTTTGCTGTCCTTGGTGTGCCAGTATCAACGGATCAGTGATATATTTACTTTCGCCGTCTGAAAACGAGATGCATAAAATGTTATCGTAAATGTGAAGGCGACACAGAGTTCCAAACAACATAATATATGTTATACCTTACTGAGACAGACGAACGTATAAATTTTATCCCGATGTCGTCTATAATTGTGCTTTTCGTGGGTGCAGAAGATTGATCAAAGAAAAGTCCATACAAATAGACTCATTAATATACAATCGCACGGTTATTTATCCAGCAGAAATGTAAGACAAATTTATAAATACAGCTCAGAAACAAGTAAGTTGTTGTTATAATGTCAATCGACAATGAATATGATTATGTTTAAACCCAGTGCATATTGTTAAGGCATTAGGAAAATGTCTGACAACATTTGCGTTTTATACATACATGTTTATAAAACCACGTACTGTTTGTTAGCTATTACAGGCCTTATAGATATTAATTCGGCATTGAAAGGAAGTATGCACTTCCTACTTAGACAATCGAGAATGCATATAATTCGGTTAAAAACTCACGCTTTTTATCGTATCACAAATATATACGCAATATTCTTCATTCAAAAGAACAGTTTTGATGCTTTTGCACGACAGCCTCTTGAGGTTTTACTTACCGGAAAGAAATTACGAACAAGATTATTATATTAAAATGTAGTTTATACCATGTAGGTAAATACATGAATGTTAGTAAATATAAAACTTGTTATTGCAAATAACATTTTAACATTGTTAGTGTAGATGCACGATAGCAATATATATAAAACTGTATAAACGACAATACAAATAAAGTCGAACGTCAGAAAAACGTTAGATTTAAAACATGGAAAAAGTCCTTGAGGTTTGGTCTTAAATGCTAGAAAGTTATGGAAATCGTTTCAGTTAACAATAAGAGTCGCTTTCTAAAACAAACTAACATCATTTCACTAAGAAGGTTGTATGTCTGAGTAATCCAAAGACCATTTGATTTCTTTAATATCGATGTAAACAGTCTGTGTTTATTATGTAATACATATAAAATATCAGATTTTGAAAATTTCGGATGATGAGTCGATATGACTGAGTGATGGACGCACTGTTAAATGTATATGGCGGTATGTCTGCCTAATACAATGAAAAACAGATGTATCGTGTTAAATATTCATGAATTACTGTTTCGAATTTCATTGCAATCTTCTAGTGTCTGAGTTGGTAAGGGCATATCTAGCATCTTACTTGCTCTTTCAATCAAAGTTTTCGTTACAGTGCGTATGTCATGTCTACTTGTTATTGCATTGGAATCGTAGTTTGCTGTTGTATTACCTGTCAACCTTGATATTGAATGCGTGTGTCACACTATTCGAAACATAACCAAAGAAAATCAACAACTGAGGCATAACACAAACCAGTCAAAAATCTAATATTGAGATTATTCTTTACCTAAGAATAGAGTTTAAATAACTACCATTGATAGCAGATGCGTGTCAAAGCTTACGTTTAAATAAAAGTGTATTCATAATTCTGATTAAATGAAGGAGTTTCATGCGAAGATAGGATCCACATGTTCAGTAATGGAAACGATCGTCCGCTTAGAAATGGTAACACCATGTCTTGTCCAATAATGTGTTATTTTGCGCAATGTTGATAGATCTAAGATGCGATAGTATATTTAACAGTTATGGTCCCATTCGTGATACATACAGAAATAACCGAAGAGATTTGTTTGGGAACAATGGCTATGTATTAAGTGATTGCTCGTGTTACTGATCAGTAGACTTGGATGTAATAAATATTTGATGCTGCGTTCAAGGTGTAAAACATATTGTCTTCAGTTTTTCCCCTTTAACGATTAATGATGCATGTTTATTTCAGTATTTCGCATGACGCTTAAGTAAAGCATCACTTTATGTATTTATCGCCACTTAATAAAAATTATCCAACGAGTATATAGTGACTGTGGGATTGGAAAAAAGCAAATTCATAATACGAGAATACTTTGTATGTCGATATGTATAAAAAAAAAACACATTGAGCTATCATTAGAAAACATAAAACGCTAGTGTTTCCTGTTGTCTGTCCGTATAATGTGGAGAAGAATAACATTAACACTTATATTCATGTTTACACGATCAAGATACATTATCCGGCAATGTAGGATAAAGATAAATAATAAGCTCCCATATGAAACCAATGTATGCAGTTCATCCACAGTTGTTTGTATGGAACAAAGTGGTAGTGCTATTGTAATGCCTTATTGCAATTGCGTTCCAAGTTCAGTATTATGGCGTGTTCTGAAAAAAACTGGGCAAAATGCTTGTGCGTAAAGTGTCATCCCAGTTTAGCCTGTGCAGTCCGCACAGGATAATCAGGGACGACACTTTCCGCCTTAACTGGATTTTCGCTAAGAAGAGACATCCTTTAAACGAAAAATCCCATAAAAGCGGAAATTGTCGTCCCTGATTAGCCTGTGCGGACTGCACAGGAAAATCTGGGATGACAATTTACGCACAAGCATTTTGCCCAGTTTTTTCAGAACACGCCACTATTATGTTTATGATAATTTTCATCATGTGTTAAACAAAATGTGCTTCACATTAGTATACATGTCGTTTTCAACACGAACAGCTTTGTAAAACCATTTACCTGTCAAGAGACACTTATTTGTTTTCATTATTCATCCCCTGAGAGTAAAGATACCATTAACATCCATTTGAAAGCTGGTTAGTGTCAATAATGCTTCCGTTTTTATTCGTTTATTCAAGTTCTGTTCGAAGGGTTATGTTGGAAGACACCATCCATGTAGAAGTAAAAAGGAACTACTGATTTT
Source organism: Dreissena rostriformis (assembly GCA_007657795.1). Lineage (NCBI taxonomy): Eukaryota > Metazoa > Mollusca > Bivalvia > Myida > Dreissenidae > Dreissena > Dreissena rostriformis. Next base: position 42,756 of record VMBQ01003191.1, read on the forward strand.
AGCCACAAATGATAACACTGTGCAATTTCTGAGAGATCCATGTGATTTGTTTTCAGTGGAAAGAGCTAGTTTACTAATATACATTGATACAATTTTATGAACCGAAAATATAATGATGCGCTGTAGGTAAAAAGGATGTACAGCGTTCATTGGCACTTTTGCTTTAAATAATTGCATTACTAGGCGACCATGCAGTGATTTATATTTCAACTCCGATATGGTTGGAATACAATTTATTACATGAAAATACGTACTTTATAAAGATTAGGGTTATATATAACAAACTAAATGTATACATTTCAGTTAAAATGTTTTATGCATTATTCTTCGCAAAGTGTGATGTGTAGAGCTCCAAAAAATCAGTTAAAGCACCCAGTGCGTTTTTTCATTGTCCGTTCCGAGACAGTGACCCTGTTTTTATCAATTTGCCGACATTTGTCGCGTTAATGAAGCAATGAATTAAATATAGCTCATTGTGGGGCTTTACGCTCCATCACACCGGTTTAAAACGCCATAAACCGTTTATAATTAAATTATAGCCTTTTTAACTTTTTATAACCTTTGTAGCCTTATTGTGTTCATGTATTTGAATTTGTGTTGTTTCTGATGTTTTCTCTCGTGTCAGCCTGTTAGGCAATTGACCACCTTCCGTAACTTAAAATCATCATGCCATGTGTATGCCGTTTCTCTTTAAGGTTAAGATTGACAGTTGTCCAACTTTCAAAACCCAATAAAAGTGAAGTGGTACATGAAAGAAAAATCTACATCATTTTGAAACTTATGTTTGAAACGTTAACAGTGAACAGTTAAGCTGAATATTTGAATTACAGACAAAACACAGTGAATCTCCATCTTAATGATATTAATACTACATATGACATGATGTTCTTTATTCATAGAAGGTGACCAATTGCCAAACAGCCTGATACTAGATAATTCATTAGACACAGCACATATACAAATAGACACACACACTTTAAAAAAATGCTGTCAACAAATTATAAGGTTTAAGAAAAGCATTGGGGTATTAAACCGGTTTTTAAACAATCAATCAAAAACGCGCCAAAACACAGAACATTGATATAATAGGGTCACTGTGTGGACAATGAAAAACATATTTGGGGCTTAAACAGATTTTATGTAGCTCCACACATCTCACTTTGCTAAAAGTAATTCATTAAAACATTTAAATCGAAACACATTCATTGTGGTTGTACCATCGCCGCTATAGCGGTCATCAAGAAAGTAATAATTTGTTTAACATGTGGTTCCTTTAGCCAACATAAAAAAGTATTAGCCAGCAGTATCATTCCATTGAATAAAACCGCTTTAAAATTAAACACGTTTAACAACTTATTTCTCTTCGACCTTTGCTGATCTTCGACCATTGCTATTTATGACTACGCACGATGTATATTTCAAACTCAGTCTTACCGCACTATATTTACCAATAAATACAATAATAACACTCTGTCATTGGTATCTATTGTATTATTAATATGATGAATACTAGAATTAGACATATTATTTTAAGTTGTTTATTAAGAACATAAAATGGGTGATACATAACATCGTTTATCTGATAAAACATTAATGAAACTCCGAAACTAAAAGAGAACAGAAAAATAAACAATGAAGACGCTTATTTTATCCACTCATGATTCCAGCATTATAATCGAATAACACTTATTTGAATAATGTTGGTGTTGTTTTTTAACCTTGTAGAATGACGTCATTTGATATTTAATTTTCTTTCTCATCCAATTTTTTCATCCTTCGAAATAAATAAAAGGAACAGAATCTTCGAAAAGGATGAGCTGCAGTTAGTGCCAGGTAAGTTTCAAACACAGATACGTGTATTTGATCGGCGTGAAGACCTGAACTTATCGCCAAATCTTGGGGTTTAGGTGTTTAAGCTCCGCTTAAACAATATTCAACACTTGTATTCAACACTAACCAACAAAACGTACGTATTTTGATGTCCTAATTTGCATTCAAACGATAGCTTTGTTGAAACAAAATCTCTGTGTGTGTGGTCAAGTCTGTTGTAATTCTGAATTCTATCATGCATGGAACCACTACTATTAATTATATATTATATTGATCAGCAACTGACTAACGTCACTTGGATATATCCGAAACAAACTTTACTGTTTTGGCAATTGGTTCCTTGCCATGAATAAAGGACGAGGAAGGTGTGTATGATAGAAATACAATACTGCTGTAGCTTCTGGAGTTTCAATTCTTTATCTATGGCGCAAAATAACACATTACCGGACAGGCCAAAGACATGTTGTTACCATTTCTAAACGGAAAACGGAAATTTGTTTTCATTAATGTACATTTGGATCAATGGATTAAGTCAGTTTACATCGATATTAATTAAATCAAATGACATTCTGTTTAATCACACAGTCAACATACACAGTCAACAAATGTTATTTTTTGAGACAACGACTCTTGTTGGCAACTGAAATGATTTCAATAACGTGTAACCCATTTAAAACCGAACCTCTGGGACTTCACCCATGTTTGTAATCTACTTTTTCCTGACGCTGAACTTAATTTGTATAGTCTATTATGCAGTTTATATGTATTCATATCTTGCATTTACGATAACACTATTAAAATGTTATATAAAAAAGGGTTTAAGATATTCTGACATATATTTACATACAGTTAATTTTCATATGATAATCTTGATCTTGATTCGTGAAGTTTCTAAAATAGACAGATATGTAGACCAAATCTTATATTTTCAGTTCAACTGGAACTTACACAATTGTTATTCATTTTAATTGTTATTTTTCCGTGACTCTTTTTAATTGTTCCATGCGCTCTCCCTAATTGACATACCGTTTTGTCTAAAAAATATTATTATAATGCATAGAGCTTGTGTCTGCTCAACATCGTAATTAATTATAAATAATTTTTGCACATGTTTACCGTGAGTACAGTTGTGTTGAGCACAGAAGATCCCGCTTTCGTGTTACGAATGAAAATGACATACAATTATAAAGTTTGATATATGCGATTATATCTGTCCGTCATATGTCTTAAAAGTAATGTATTTTCCCTTAAACAAAACAACAACTAAAAGTTGTTTATGTATGAACAAACAAAATAATATATTATATTTGATAATTGAAATAATTATATTTTTTCACTAATGAAATGTGGTCCAGAAGAACGTTATAAGTGTAATAACATTCTCACGAAAACATGTTTATTTCTTATATTGTAAATTGTTTTTGTTTTTCAAATGATGTATATTTTGAATATTTTATATTTACTTCATGCTGTAATTGTATATGTGTTAAAATGACGATGAGCTTATCATGCGTAAACATCTGAATAAACTAATATGTTCTGTTCTGTATATATATATATATATATATATATATATAAACAACTTAGTTCTAATGTACGGAGCAATAGGGCTAGCATACATTCTATATAACTAACAATGGGATTGCATATTAATGAATCCATTTGTCTGGGATTTCCCTTGATAAATCATCTGCACCGACGAAATGCACAATTATAGACGACATCAGGATAAATAAGTTTGTGTGTCTCAGTACGGTTTTATATATATTATGTTGTTTGAAACTCTGCGTCGCCTTCACATTTACGATAACATGTTATTAATCCTTATTGCAGACGGCGAAATGAAATATATCATTGATCCGTTGATACTGGCATATCAAGGACAGGAAATACATTTTATAGGGGCACATTGCAAATTTGCGATTAAATAATTGTAAAGAGCTGACAAAATTAGCTATTTCTATTAAAGATATGTAAAAAGGTAAACAATAAGACAGTTTCTTGTTCGGAGCGAGCAAATTCATATTGGTATGATACTATTATGATATACCCTACTAGACACGTTCCCATGTTTACGTCAACAATGGTTTATATTTGTATTTATTTGTCATAAAGAGGGCTTTAAATGGTAATGATCGATGTTATATTGTAAAGGCAACAGTAAAGGTATTTTATGACAATATGATACAGTGTCATTATGTTCTGCATATCACAGATATTGAAAATAATTATCAGCAAACATTCATAGTAGCGGAATGAAGCGTTTTCTCACCATCAAATGAGCATTTTGTGTAAAATCCATTTCAATGTACTGCTGTTATTATTGTCTTGATATAAACTAAATTTAAGGAGATTTCATTTATGCATTTTTTAAATACCGATGAACCGTTTTTATTATTCAAACTGTTCTCTGTATTTATTTTCACACTTCTGTTCATTTTCATTGACAATGACTTGTTCCATATGGGCGATTAATTGAAATCCAGTTTTATATCACACACACAAATTAACGTATTTATTACAGTTATAGTTATTCTGAATATAGCTTGTCTCTGCTCAATATTGTTAAGTATGATTTATGATTTTTTTTTTACATTTTTACGACGAGGTCAGACACGTTTGGCATCAGGATTCCCCGCCCTCTTGTTGGCATTAATGTATGGGTTACGTACGCCGTTGTATGGTGCAGTGATTCTGTGTGTCTTTATAAGTAATTGTCAGATTGTTTCCGAATGCTTGAAAATATCTGCTGGGTTGGAGTTGGAACAGAATTAACTCACTTTGTGTTGACATAAACAAAGCAATAAACTGTTTTCTGCACCGAATATATTTCGTCTGGCTGACTGCAGTACGATTGCATATTGACGAGTCCATTAATGTAGGCTTCCCTTGTATAATCTTCTTCACAAATGTAGACGACACCAGGATGCACAAGTTTGTCATTCTCAGTCATATATTACATATTTTATGTTTTCTGGAACACACTGTCACATTCACATTTACAATAACATGGTATGAATCTCTTTCGTAGACCGCCAGAGGAGTTATATCACATTGATACTGGAATTTAAATGGCAACAATACAGTGCACCGAGGAATATGGTTCATACATTCTAAAGAGTAGATGTATCATGTATTCAAGTACAGATGACTTTCATTGAAGTGTTACCAGGATGCAATGTTTTACGTCTGACGTGAATCATGAAAGTGACATGGCACGAACACATGTTGATACTTGCTATAATGTTAATAACAAACTTGAAAACAGATCAGGCAAGTTAAAACTACGAATAGCGTAAATATTCAGTATCTGCGTAGTTCAGATTTGTTGATTTGAGATGTTCATACTTGGCAGTGGACGGAAGGTCATGGTGTGAACGGACTAAGAAACCTTGTAAGACTTCCGGATAACTCGCATGGGACAGAAACGTTATAAAGAAACATAATAAAAAGTACTATGGAGATAATGGCAAGCATGCGGTGAATTAGGAAGGTGACTTTCGTATTCGGCTTCAGTAGAAACTTAAGTGCTGAAGCACTTTTTTCTGTCGGTCATGCATGCAGATGCATTTTTGCTATGTGGTATTGCCAAGCACACCTTTAGTAGACTATGCATAGCGTACACTGTCAAGGATACATTCAGTATAATAATATAAGCATAACAGCATATAATCATAGTTATATTAGTTTTGAGTAATTTGCATTTTAAAATAATTACAAAATCTCTATAAATATCAAATTCTAACTAAATCGTATGCTATGTTTAGCTTTCTTTAAAGCCACACACCTTCAAATGAAGTACATGTTAATCAATACACTCATATAGATGCAATTTGAAAGTGTGCAAGATTGTTATTAAATCTATAGCCTAGTTGCCAAGTAATCTATTATTTTTCAAACGGTACCACCGCTTTTAAAACCGAAAGTAGGATGTATATACGTATACTTCCATTTCGACAAACGCGATTATTTTTAAGTTTTAAAGCGCAAAAAAGACGTATTACTTCCTTGTAACCACCAGATATATTATAATTGGCATAGATAAAATTAACTCTATAGCCTAGTTAGCGAGTAAATTTATTATTTTTCAAACTGTACCGCTTTTAAAACCGAAAGTGGGATTTCTAGACGTGTGCGTCAATTTCGACAAACGCGATTATTTTTAAGTTTTAAAGCGCAAAAAAGACGGATTTCTACCTTGTAACGACCATATATATTCTAATTGGCATATATAAAGTATGTTTCTTATTTATACTTATACTAACTATGCCAAATAAGGTGTGTGGCTTTAATGTCAAATAAGGCTTTTATATTCTTTTCAAATAATAAACGATACGAAACGTATTACAATTTGTTGTTCGGTATTGATACATTTATGGGAAAATAAAACAAAAGCGTATAACGGAATTGTTTGGATTTGTAATGCTTAATTTTATGAACTAATATTTTACAAAAATAGTATACAATCATTGAGTATTAAGTCGTAATAAAATGAAAATGTATTCTCTTTTGTTGCTTTTCAATTTGCATGTTGATGGTTTCGTTTAAAGAGTATACATGTATACAATTCATGTTAGTAGTTAACTCTGAGCCGATTGTGCGTTTTTAACACCCAATGTTTTCCTTTTATCGTTCATGTTTGTATGCTTGTTGAGTAATTGTATGCCATGTCAAATACATGTATTTTGTATATCACTGTTAGCCAATTAGATCCTTTACATACATAAAAGACTTATAGTTTCTCTACTACTGGTACAGCTGAACTTGTATGTGTGTTTAATTAAGACTTACGTATATATAGCAATATTATGTCTGGTAAATTATGCCAATGTTCTGTTAAGTGTTCCTTGTTCATTACATATAACATTTGCGTTTTTATTTCATGTGGTTATTATAATATTTTAGTTAAATGCATATTGTAGAGAAATGCGTAGATGAGGGGTAGGTGTTTTAATTTCCCCATGGAAAGTGCGTAAAATATGTTTAATTGGTATCTTGATAACTGCTTCTTTCATTAACCGTTTTAGAAGTGAACATAGGTAAAACCCATGGATACACGCAATTATTTTGTTTAGCTAAAAGTATCACTCCATATGTCTGCATGACATATTTAAATTCCTTTCAACGCTGGTGCAATATATTTAATTGCTTGAGCACAATACATTATTGTACACGTTACTAGTTAACAATACTATATATTTATTAATTTTTTATATTTATTGCATGATCGCAACAAGATTTTATTTTTTATTAAAATAATTGACAAACTTTTAAAATATAAACTTACTAAATTGTTGTTTGTAATTGGAAAATGTGTGTTAATTTTATGGCGATAATCATGTGATATATAGACAGTTCCATCAGAAATAGAAATCTCCACACCTATAACAAAACAAAACATTTTTACGTCAGCATATGTCGCAGAATGGCATTCAGTGTGCATTGTATTTTAACACTATTTACCGTTTAAATAATTGATTGCATGATATTAAAAAAAAAATCAAATCTAAAGACAAAGTACATGCGTTTGTTAAAATTGACCAATTTTTTGACAGTATAAAATAAAAGATTGAACAGATTATTTATCATCATCAAAGTTATCTTCACAAACTTATAAGATATTATCTTTCGGAGATTTTGACTAAAAAAAGAACCATATTTCCTTTTGCTTCAATCTTAAACAAAGACATCTCTCAAAAGTGTTTGAAAAAAAAATCATTTAAATGTGTCACACATTGTCCATCTATATGTTATTAACTTCGAAAAGAATGAACAAACTCAACGTTTAGTATTGACAAAACAACTTCCATGGAACCATTAATCAGTATTAATTTATAAATTAGTTTTTGAAACGTGTATATATTTCATGAAATAAATTGAATGCATAAATTAAAGTTCGACACAATAAATTAATGTGTATGTTATTTTCACGTTTCGAATTAATTATGCATGCACTATAATTTTGCTATTAGTTACATTTCATAACGATGCTCAAATCGAGACGATCTAATAAATTGTATAGTTTATATTTTTGGTAATTAAATACGATAGCACGAATTATAAGTTTTAAAGTCGGACTGTTTAAGTTATAAGAACTATTGCATTTTCGAACTGAAATGTACTGTACAGTGACGATTATTAATTTAATTATCTAGTACTATTAAACTATACAGTTCATTTTTATATCAGTCATGCCATGAATCGTTACTCTTAAATTGCTTATTCATGTATACACATATTTTATAGCTTTACATAAGATAGTTTTGTCGTTAAAATTCCCAAACAAAATTGAAGGCAGATTTATTGGCGAATAATGTTTAAATAGTCAATAAATTTAGGACGTTATCTGTTGTGATAAAAAGCATTTGCGAACTAGCCTCATATCTGCTTTTTTTCTTGGAAAATTGATAATACGCAGATATGTAATCTACCAAACGCATGTTCTATTAATATTATTGATTCACATACTTTAATAAGGAAAAACTAGGTTTTGAGCCACCTAGTATTTCAGAAATTGTAATACATTGATATTGTATCATTCATGGTTTGCAATTGTTTCATACATATTATTGTTCATGCACAAATCTGGTTTCTTTATTTCCTGCTGTACACAGCATTTGCCTATAACCAATACATAAATTATTGAAACATAATTTAATAATTCGCACATAATTAAACATACGTGTTATAACAACATCGTCTCTTTAATTTGCGATCTGAAAAACACATCAAGCAGTAACATGGACTTTTAATAACTGGAATTCTACGAAATAAGACTTGAAATAATTGTTGTTTTTTTTTCATTTAAGCAGTATTTACATTTTGAAAATTACATGTGCTATAAATCTACAAAAGAACACATATGTGAATGCTGTAGATTTCTTGTTTACTACAAAAATTTCATATCGATCTGCATCAAAATATCTTACCAATAACACTAATACGTGTTTTCTTGTTATATTTTTCTAAGAGGGCATTATTATATTTAACTGCACCTCTCGGATGTTCCATGCCCTATCTGCTCCATTTAATGAACATCTAACAACGTCACATTCATACCACATGTTTTGTGGTCTGGAACACACTGTCACCTTCACATTACGGTATGCTATTATTTTTGTTGCATACCGATAAAGGATATATACATACCCTTACGAAAATTTAGGCCCTGCGGCAACTTTTAGCGGCTAAGTTGCCGCAATGTTGCGGCTCAGTTGCCGCTACTAGTTGCCGCTTTGTAGCCGCAAGGTAGTATTTCGTATGCAAATGAGCTTTCTGGCTACTAGTTGCGGCTCGGTTGCCGCTACTAGTTCTGGCTATGGTGCCGCTGATAGTTCTGACTCTGCTCTGGCTACTAGTTGCGGCTCGGCTGCCGCTACTAGTTGCGGCTATGTTGCCGCTACTAGTTTTGGCTGTGCTCTTGCAACTTGTTCAGGCTATGTTGCCGCTACTAGTTATGGCTATGGTCTATTGTGAAAGTGACCTTGACCTTTGACCTAGTGACCGCAATTTCAATAGGGGTCATCTAATGTCCAAGGCCAATGAACTGGTCTACCGACAGACAGGCCGACCAACAGACATCCAGCAAAACAATATACCCCCTTTTTTGAAGGGGGCATAATTATTAACAATTTGCATGATATATACACTTTAAAGCAGATGCACAATTCCTCACAAATTTCCCTTAGGGTTATTTAGGTATAGACCTGACCATTGTATTCTATCAAGTACTGACTGATGATTGCAATCCTTGACAGCCATGAGCATATATGAACCTACCAAACCCTATTATAAATTGCAATGCAATGCATTTTCTACTGAGAAACTCTCCTTAGTCTATAGATAATTGTTATTTGAAGTAGAATTTTATTGGATTTAGTTTTGACTTGTTTTTTTATTAATTTTATGATAACAAAACTGTCTGATTTTTTTTTTTCATGATTAAGGACAAATGTTCGGGAAAAAAAAATGACCATTTAGGACACCTGTCCTGAGGAAAGTGGGGCCAATCTGAAACACTGCAACATTATTATTTTTTTTATCAGAAACCCTCTTAGAAAGAATATATATGGATTACTTTTGTCTTTTATGTTGACTTGACAAATGGCCAGCCCAACAGCTAGAATGTAAACATCATGACGACCTTTTGAAATAGTCCAGAGATAAAAATAATCTTGCTTTGAAAATTTTACTGCTTTTGTTTAAAAAACAACAACAATTGAATTGTACACATAAATTGTGTTATAATAAATAAGTATATATATAAACCTTCAACTCATGAATGAAAACATGATTTTGTTTTCAAAACCTTTGTTTTTAGCCAAATGTCAAAGAAAAATGTCAGTATTAAAACTTGAAATGTCCTTTTTTGGGTATGAAAAATCAAATTTAATATTTCAAAAGTGCAGCATTTTATTTCCAAAAACATGCTTTTTCATTATTATACACCAATTGAAACTGTATTAATCACCATAGCTTACGTACACTGACTTTAACTCTTCCCCAGTAACTTCTTTTTGTTTGTCCTTCAGCCATTTTGATTTTTTTGTATGATGACATCATCAGTGATGTCATAACATAATACAAAATATGATGTCATTCTACAATTGTGGCTACCTTCTGGCTCACTAGTGCCATTCTATTGACGAAGAAAATGTTCTAGTCACCTTCTGGCTACTAAGAGCCGCTAGCGGCTACTATGAGCCGCTAGCGGCTATAAGAGCTGCTAGCGGCCACTATTAACCATACGATTGCCACAAGGTAGCCGCAAGCGGCTACTATTGGCTACTTTTTGGCTAGAAGCTGTGGCTATAAAAAATGGTATATATATATATCACTGATTTCTTGAATTTAAATTGTCATAAATATAACAAATAATACAGCACACCATTAACTATTTAACTACGTGTTTTCTCAGTCGTTAGGACAGATGTTCTATTTCAACTTTCAATGTACAGAAAACACTGCATTATAATTACTTTTTCATTTTTTCCATTCCACGTCTGTATTATAATATGATAATTGAACATAACATGTTTGCCTAACATGAAACGAGCCTTTTTAATCATCGCATTTGTTATCATTTGTTATGTTTGTATGACATGGTATTTGCTAGCCCAAGATTTCAAGGATTTAGTTATCGTGGGTTATTTTGTTACTATGTGAATAATAACTACATGGTCATTCCGTTACTCTCGTCTTGGTATTAAATGGATATTTCTCAGGTGGACAGATCGGTAGACCAAATATTTAATAAACAATATTTATAATTCATCTCATTTAATACTTACTTTTCAACTGAACGGTTATATTATATTGATAACAACTTAAGCCATGCGATTACGTTAATTGAAATCTCGATTTCCCTAAGGAGTCTTTATGACAGCCATATTTATTCAGAATGCAGTTTCGTTCATTGGATCGAAATTTCTCTAAAGAGTCTTTATGACAGGCATATTACTTCATGATGCAATCGCGTTAATTAAAATTTACATTTCTCTAAAGCGTTTTTATGACAGTCATATTAATCCAGCATGGATTCCGCATACTTTGAAAAAAACTGGCTATGGTTGAAACCGGATAAAATTCATTTTGATTTTGCAAACAAAAACCAAACTTCTATCTTCTAAAGCGAATCAAATGCTCTTGCATCTGTGCTAGCTAACAAACAGTATTATTGGCTATTGGCATTGGAACGGTTAATCCAAAGCATTGGTGGTTTAAACAGGTTGATTTTTACGATTCCACATGTTTTGAATAGTAATTGCGTAATTGTAGACGACACCATTGTAAACACAGCCGTGCTTCTCATTTCCATATTGCATATCTTGTGTTGTCTGGATCACTCATAATTTTGCTTGTTGCTATAAATTTCAATTATTCGATATTGCACATACAAGTCCATGTTTTCGTCGTTCGAAGTATGTGTTTACACTTATACTTCTGACCAGCAAAACAAACATGTGCTGGTATTTTAACTGCAAACTTAAATATAGATAATATCGCAAACTTCATCGCTGTTGGACTAATGTTATTTTCACTTTACATTAAATTTCCAGTTGTTCTACTTTCATAACCCAATAGAAGTTAAGTGGTACATACAAGTAAAATCTATCTCATTTTTAAACTAAGTTTTAAATCGCTAGTAAGTGTTTCGTTAAGTTGTGTTTTAAATTACATGAACAAAGAAGCTTTTTAAAAAAAGCCTACATTTGGCATGATGTAAAGTGATATTGCAAGATCGTTTCCAACCGAAGATTCATGTCTTAGCCCACCTCAATATCACTTTACAACAACCAATAAATAAGCAAGTTATGATATCACAGATCATATCCGCACAGGAGTTAAAAATACCTTATCCCGTCATAACCTAAAAATGTCGTCCTGCATGGCTTCATCTCACCCCTGCAGACGCAATCGCCGTCCCTCATATTAGTATTCTCATCCCTACGCACACTATTATGACAATGCCCTTCTTATTATGACATAATATTTTTATATTAGCCCGCAAACGTCAGGGAGGCTTAGATGCTCGAAAATGTGTAACATCTTCAAAGAAACACTAAATACGTGTACACGTAGGAACTGGGACGATGGCATACATTTCGAACGAATTGTATGTGACACATCTTATTAACAAATGTACGCAAAGTATTCCGACATTTTAGACTTGCCAATCCACTCATTCATAAACAGGATAATAATCGGTTTATGTGCAGGTAACACCGCGCGTATCACAGTGGAGTAATCGAAATTTGCAGCAATTGATAAATTTCACTGTTACGATGTGTGACCAATATATCACAAGTTATTCATAAAATTTGTAAAAAATACACACCATATCTAAGACAATTCGTTTTTCGTTCTTAAGCTTGTTGTAGATCCTGTCGGTTTCATGTCGGATCAAAGATGGTATATTAGTTTAAGTTATATATATTTATATATTTCATATATTTCATGTGAGTGATATCTCCTTTTTGCTACAATCCAAATGTCATTTTATACGCTGTGTAAGCTGTATTTTTGTATAGCAAGCGAGCTTAACTAAAGCGTAACATGTTCTTTACAATTAAGTGGAATTAACTTGACACATATACGATATTATGTTTTTGTGAATGATGCATTTGTATCCTTATATATCAAAAGTGTGTGTATTTGTTTCATGTTTCACTTCAAGAGTTACCTAAAAACACGGAGACTATCGTATTTAATATTACAGTGACTGTCTTTTTTATGTCATATGGGTCTAATATATCATTTTGTATGTAGCATTTACTGTGCTTTTATCGTAAAATATTCTTTTATATCGTATTTAAGTCTTCAATATCAATAGTACCGTAGCCTCTCTGTCTAGATTACGATAACTTCCCGTAAATCTTAATATATGTTTATGCTAACTGGTTTTATCTGTTATTTTTATGTAGCAATTATTGTGATTTGGTCTTACAATATTCGTTCATTTAGTACTATAGTCTTCCGTATTAAAGGAACAAAAGCCTAGATTACGAAAAATCTACCAAATAACGTTTTCGTTCATTGCACCTGCTTGAATATTCAATGGTGTTTAGTGGATTTTGTTATAAGACCAACTCACAAGGCGGTTCTCAGTCCGAATTTAGCTCGCTCATAAATTCCATGCTCTTTTTGAGGAGACACACTATTAATTATAATTTGTTAAGGAAGGTTATGAGTCAAATGACTCTACAGTCGACCTGCAATTAATTACCTGTTTGATTAGTATGTTAGTGTGATTAACGTTCGTGCCTTCGGTGTCAATGATGAAGTTGGCGTCGTTGGAATCGACACTGATGATGGTGGTGTCGTTGTTATTGAAATCGACGACTGTGAAGTGGGTCTCGTTGGAGTTGGTGATGATGATTTTGGTATCTTCGGAATCGGATGATGATAAAGTTCACGCTCATTCATATTCATTTTATATGACATTTTTTGTATTTCACACTGTTGCAGAACTTGACAATATGTCAGATATTTAGCTGTGTAAATTGTTTAAACTGTTGCAGTGTAAATCATTTAGTTTATTCCACTTAGTTAATTTGACGCTTTTTAAAATTGAGTGCAGTTCCCTGTATACAATCAATCGATCTTCTAACGCAACACTCTTGTTGATAATTCTTATTTTTAAAAAACCTGCTACCTACAAAGTATAATAATTGAAAACAATTTGTTTCAGATCGTGATGCATGTGCACAAGGAAGAAAGCTTCAGTGTTTTCTTCACATTTTTTGATTATCCTAAGGGCAATATAATAGAATTCAAATTATATCAAAACAAGAGTTTAACGAATAATGCTTCATTTTCAACTACACATGCAGATTTCTTAAAACTTTTGTAACTTGCAACACGACTTACCCAGCAAGTCTTTCAAGTATTACAAACTATACGTTTATTCACCCACATCGTGAAACTTTAATTTATACTTACAATAAACAGACATTTTATGGAACAGTATACACTCTCGAAAGCACACAACATAACTTTCAGAGCTACATTTTACTTACTCTCTGAAAGTATTGTTTAACAGCTACAATAAAATAATAATGCTTTCAAAAAGTTACAATAACAATCATCAGCTTGATATGGATGACAACTAATGTTGCAACACATATTTTCAAACATCAGCTATGATCTATTTAACATAATTAAGTTGGAAATGTTTGTGATACCTTTCTTTATCACGATTAATATATGAATTTTGTTTGACTGCATGCAACAATAATTAATCATATTTAAGTGATTACGGATATTTTAACTGGGAAGGGGGAGAAAGATAATTCAGATTGTTTTGAAACATTAATTTGCAATTTCTTTGACATAAATTAAATGAGTTAAGTTATGTTGCAGTCTGACAAAGTGGGGGGCATGAATCCATGCATTTGTCGGTGAAGCCGTGCTTTCAAATTATTTTTTCCGAACTGTGCTTTTACCATTTTTAGGGTTATAATAAAAATGTCACAAACGGTGATCAATAAATATACGGACAGGATATTGTGCAAACAGCACCTGCATCATATAGCTCAAAGGTTTGGTCAAAATTTCAAAGATCAAACATGAACATAACATCTTGACCGGAGTGCAATTTAATCATTTATCAAGCAAAAACAACAAAGCAAAATCAACTGCTAAGTGTAAGTCCCACCCATGTAGCACATTCATCCATAGCTCAAAGTTCAATACCACGCGTTCATGTCAAAGTACAAATGGAATTTCATTAAATGTTCGACAGTGTTAACAACTCGCCACAAACACTATTTCTTGAGAAGGTGTCACAACAATTTTATTTGTGGTATACTCTACATATCACCCTACTGGTTTTATTCCTACGCATCGGAACCCCGACTTTTGGTTATTACAGCAACAATCAACACTTAGCCGTATAGTGTCTCTTAAAACAGTGAGTCCCGATTTAAATGATACAACTTCCAAACAATTGAATCAATTGATAATGATCAATTGCTAAAATATACTATGATATTTATGTATCAACTTGTATCCGTCAAACTATTCTACAAACATATGTCATTGAACATTCTGAAAGAAAATAAAAAAAACAGGCAAACAAATACAACATTAACGAACATAACATAATCGCATGATTATGTAATTAAAATGATTTCTAAGCATCTATATCTGTGGCTTTCCAACAATGATTGAACAATCGTAAATTATTCACCATGCTTCCCGTATTATTTACATTAGCAGTTACGTGGATACTGTACACTATCAGTATTAAATTAATCTATATCTGAAGCACGATTGGGAAAATGTGTTGCTCACTCAGAATAGAAACAAACTCAAATTATTATTTGCAACATTAACGAGGAAATTAAAACACAAAAGAAGTTCTCTTTTAATCTATTTTAATAATACAAAAATAGAGTATACATACGAACGTATTAAGCACTTTGACACTTCCATATTGCAATCACGAACCTGCGTAAGCACAGTATTATCCCCTCACACTGGCATGACAGCGTTGACAAACGCTCGATGACTTGAATCCTTGTGTTATCTCTGAGAACCACTCCGAATACAAATTAGCTCATCACAGTTGTGTGTGAACTTCTCAATACGTTATGGAGACAAATGTATTGTTATCAACACGTTTGGAATAAAGGCCTTCTTCACTCAAATGCGCGCTTCAAATACGCAACTTGTGTATGCAAATAATAAAAGCAATTGGAATTGTATGTATAATGGTTATAAATCATTAAAATACACATAAAGTGAGACGTCAGCTGCACCAGGCGGAGAAAACACCTTTATAATAACGAATGCACTCGACTAGTCACCAATGTATATAACAAACGCACGAACATGAACAATACTGAGATCACCGCCTTGGAATGGTGAATTGAAAATCACTGGGACAGGGGGGTAAAACGGTTTGAAGGAGCTCCAAACCTCACACTTGGACGTGAATGAGTCATAAAACATTTAAGAGTACAAATAACTTAACCTCATTGTATCACACTTTGAATTAAATAGCAGTAAAGCAGAATAATTTCAATTTAATTACTTCAGGTGTATAACTATTAAGGGCTTATATACACAACTGTGCAGGAGAACTGCATTTTGCTGAGGCACAATGGATTGAAACCAAAACGAGTATCAACTACATCTCTTCTTTAAAAAAAAAACACGTAATAGACATGGCATCATATAGCATTTACATGAAGATCATTGTCGTGCAATGCACACAGAAGCAGAAATAAGATTGTATTAATACTTTGCTTGCTTACAACATTAGATATGCTTATACAATATACCCTCATGCTTGTCGAGCAATCAGGCTAGATAAGTAATAAATCGTTTTTATTATGCCGAAGACAAAATCAAACCATTTAACCCGAGAGTAAGTAAAACAAGGGCACACACCAAAGCATACATCACTAGAGGATTCTACTGATTTTATTCGTATGAATAATCCTGTCGGAAATGAAAACGTTATAAGTTTGCATTGAAAGAATTAACAAATAGACCCAATTGAAAATATTCATAAATAAGATCCAGTATTCTTACACCGTTTGTAAAATGATCCTTAAGATGTTTTTATATTCAGCTGAAAACAGAACCTTTATGAAAGGTGTGTTCTTCATCTATACTTGTGCTTTAACACGGGAACAATACAACAAATAAACAATACATTAAAAGTATCTTTCATTTTGGTTGGGGAATGTTTCAAACCAGAATCAAAATACTATTTTCATGAGTGTCTTTGTTAACTACATTCATACTAAATCAAATGTATGAGTATTATTATTTAATTTCGCATACTCATATCGATGCAGTGAAGAGGTAACCTGAACTTGCAGAGAAACGTCACTATTGTATGAGCATGTATGCATATTTGAACTGATTCATAGTGCTGTAAACGGAAATACGTGATTGGGGATGATCCGACAATACAGTTTAAGGTGATGTTTTCAATAATGAATCGTTAAAATATATTTTTAATTTTTAATGTGTGTAAAGCTAAACCAAGCAAATAACGACATTAAACTGACCTCTTCTCATTTCACTAATTTTAATAAAATTAAATAACTATAAAGGGAGGCCACTCTTTCCCGGTTGCGAAATCTTGATTATGATAGTCCGATTCTTTTGGCGCCTTTTGATTCGTTAGTTAGTATTTATCCGGAGCGGACGTTTGTTTTAATGTGCGTCTTTGTTCGATAAAAATGGCGGATACTGGTGCGAGTCCTAAAGAAAAATCGTCAAAAAGCCTTCTTTGTTAAAAGAGGAAATTGCAATTTTAGAAAAAGAGGAAGTAATGTTAAAGGCGCAACTAGATTCACTTACACCGAAGAAAATCCCCATTTCCAGTGAGCGGGATCAACCTTTGCAAGAACGCGCGCAACTACAAAAATTAGTGGAGGAGCGTCGTGAGTCGGCCGAAACCCGCCGACTGCGTAGAGAAATAGAATAGCTGTGAAAAACTTTTTACCTGTCAAGGGACGCTTATTTTTTTCCATTATTCAAGAGTAAAGATAACAGTTATATCGATTAAAAAGCTGGTTGGTGTCAACATAATGCTTCCGTTCTAATGCGTTTATTCAAGTTCTGGACGAAGAGTTATATGGGAAGACAGGATCCATGTAAATAAATAAAAAGGAACTACTGGTTTCCGCAAAAATGGTTAAACAATTTCTTTAAAATGCTTACAACATCTCTTGTCCGATAATGTGAAATTTGGCGCCGAGCAGCTGTATGTGTTTCCGTGTGGAGTATGCAATTGCTGATAGATCCATGTGCTTGGTTTTCAGAGGATAGTGCTAGTATACGAGCATATAGTGGAATAGGTGCCGTTAATACAAGTGTTCACTAGACGGTCGTGCAAATTATTTCTGGTTCAGCCATAGTTTGAATACAGATACTGTCATCAAAATGATTACTTTGTATAGGTTAGTGTTGAATACAAGTGATCCCAAATACTAAATGCTAATACCTTATTTTATTGGCTTAAAGTATCACATGTCTTAACTAATTGTGATTGCATGATGACCGTTAGAATGGCGATATTACACACTTAATGTAATTTTTTTCAGTTAAAATGGTTTATGAATAATTCTTCGCAAAGTGTGATGTGTGGATTTCTATAAAACCGGTTAAAGCAACATTTTTTCCATTGTCCATACCGAAGCAATTACCCTATATTTATCAATTGGCTGAGTTTTGTCACGTTTATGTATCAATGAATTGAATATAGCTCATTGTGGGTTTGAAGCTTCATTAAACCGGTTTAAAACTCCAAATACCGTTCGAAATGATTTTTAGAGCATTTTTTATTGTGTTTGTGTATTTGCAATCGTGCTGTTTCTGATGTTTTGTTCTATTGTCAGCCAGTTTGGCAATTTACCACCTTCCATAAATAATGAACATCATGCCATTTCTAGGCATTTTCTCCTAAGGGTTAAGATTAACTGTGTTTATTGCAATTTAAGTATAAAACTAAACGAAACACTTACCAGCGCTTAAACAAATAGTTTTACAATGCGATATATTTATCTTGTACCACGTCACTTATATTGGGTAATGACAGTGGTGCAACTGGAAATGCAATGTTAAGTGAAAATAACATTTGTCAAACAGCAATAAAGTTTGCGATGTTATGTATATTTAAGTTTGCAGTTAAAATACCATCACAAGATTTTTGGGCTGGTCAGTAGTTTAAGAATTAAAACGACTTACCAACATAATTCGACGAAAACATGTACTTTTACGTGCAATATTGATTTAGTTGAAATTAATGACAACAATCGATATTCGGAGTGTTGCAAGCAACACAAGATATGTTATATGTAAATAAGAGACACATTTGTGTTTACCATGGTGTCGTGTACAATTACGCAATTACAATTCGGAACATATGGTATCGTAAAGCATCCGGTTTAAACCCCTACTTCTTTGCATTTACCGTGCAATGCCACTAGCCAATAGTACTGTTTGTTAGTTAGCACAGACGCAAGAGAAATTGATTCGGTGTAGAAGATAAAATTTAGGTTTTATATGTCAAACCAGAAGGAATTTAATTTGGAACCCAGCCAATAAATTTCAAAGTATTCGAACAATGTTGGACAGAATTTAATTTACATACATACACAATCAGAACTTCATTATCACACGTATCCCAGATATTAATGAATACAAGAGAGAGGCGATTTTTGATGCTAAATCCGTTTGTACTCCTAGAAAAATGTACAATAATAATCCGAAAATCATGCCTTACGATGTTGGGCAGATACATGCGCCATCAAGCTCCATGCTGAATAAATATGGCAGTTATTAAGACTTTTTAGAGAAATCAATCAAGATTTCAATTAACGCATTTGCATGCTAAATTAGTTATTATGGCTGTCATAAAGACCCCTTAGGGAAATCTGGATTTCAATTAACGCGATCGCATGGATCAAGTCGTTGTAAATGGAATATAACCATTCAGAAGAAAAGTAAATATTAAATAAGATGAATTTGAAATATTGTTTATTAAATATTTCGTCTACCTTTTGTCAAGCTGAAAATCTACAATAGTTTAAACCATTTAACATCAAGACGATATTTATTGTTCGAATAGAAACGAAACAATACACTAGACAACTAAATCCTTTATGAACTCGTATGCTCGCAAATGCTATGTCATACAAATGTAACAAATGAGAACACATGTGATGATCCGTGCGGCTCGTTTTGTGTTCAGCAAACATGTTATGTTCAATTATCTTAGCATACAGATGTGAATTTGGTTAAAAGGAAAAAAAGTAATTTCCATGCAATGTTGAAAGTTGAAATATATTATCTGTCCATACGGCTGATAAAATACGAAATTAAAAAGTTCACGGTGGTCTGTATTATTTTTAATATGTATGACAGTTTAAATAAGGTAAATCAGGGCTATACATATATCGTATATCGGTCTCCAAAAAGAGGATAATAAAATATCTTAATGTGAAGGTGACAGTGTGTTCCAGACCACATAACATGCGGTATAAAATGTGACGTTGTTGAATGGTTATTACATTTTGCAGAACGGGAAAGGAAAATCCAAGAGGCGCATAGTTAAATATAATTCTGCCTTTTTAAAACATATTACGAGAAAGCACGAAAACGTGTTTTTGTTAAGATATTTTAAGGCAGCTCGATATGACATTGTTTGTAGTAAACAAGGAATCTAAAGCGTTCACATATGTGTCCTTTTGTAGAATTTAAGTACATGACATTTTCAAAATGAAAATTCTTTTAAATTGAAAACGACAATTATTTCAAGTCTTATTTTCAAGTCTTCCAATTATTTAAAGTCAATGTAAATGCTAGATGGTTTTGCAGATCGCACATTAAAGAAACAATTTTAGTTTGAGACGTTTGTTTAATTTTGTGCGTATAATCGAATTGTGTTTCAAAAATTTAAGGATAGGTTATCGGAAAATGCTGTGTACAGAAGGTAATAAAGAAACCAGATGTGTGCATGAACAACAATATGTATAAAACGATAATGTCATAGCAGAGAACTTTTGCAAACCATGTTTGTTCAATGTATTCAATTTTTTTAAATACATGGTGACTCAACACCAGGATTTACCTTATTAAAGTATGTGAATCAATACTATTAATAGAACGTGCGTTTGGTAGATAAAATATCTACGTATCATCAATTTCTTTGCGAGCAAAATAGCTAATTGTGTTTTTATTTGGCAAATGTTTTTATCACAACAGATAACGTCGTTAAGGTATGGGCTATTAAAACATCATTCGCAAATGGGTTTGCCATCAACATTAGTTTGGGAATTAATACCTCAAGCATCGCTTATGTAAAGCTGTGTGTATAAGTATCAGCGTTAAGTAGATTTAGACAACCTAGACAGTGTACAATAAAGTAATAAAACGCATCGCAACATTTCCGGACGTGTGTATCAAACGAAACATATACCATTAAAGACTCGAAGTCAGGCTTTATCCACTGCACAACCTTTCAAATGGAGCTCTCAACACTAGCACTCTCCACACTGAAAAAGCATACAGCCGCTTGGCGCCAAACTACGCATTATCGGAAAAGAGTTGTCATATAACTCATCGACAAGAACTTTGAGTAAACCCAATGAGTTTTTACAACAGCACTATCACGAATTTCCATCAACATTGCTGTTGATGAAACTGCATACATCGCTTTAATATGGGAGCTTGTTATATTATAATTATTTGTCATCAGTCAATTCTACATTGGGTGATACTATATTTTGATTGTGTATACATGAATCTAAGTGTACAGGCTTTTCCTCAATACATTCTACGACCGGTCAATACGATTAACGAGCGTTGTATGCTTTGCTAATGTTTGATTAATGTTTTTGCAAGCAATAACTATTTTCTATTTTAGGTTTATGTAATATACCGTATTCGTTTCGACATAAACGCAGTCTTGTATTATGAAGCCGCTATTTTCCAATCCCCCAATTACAATATTCGATGATATATTTTTATTAAGTGAAAAAATGATGTGCTGCTTAACTAAACCGTCATGTGAAATACGGAAATAACATCACCTACAAAAAGAGAAAAATTCGAAACTGAATACAATATATTTTCCACCTGCAACGCAGCATCAACTATTTATTAGACAAAGTCTACTTATCAGTAACACGAGCATGGGCTAGAACTTAAAATTGTGTCAATGTACCCTTACAAATCTCTGCGGTAACGTCTGTATATATTATCATTAAATCCATCACGCATTTGCTTAAACGATCGATAATGTTTTTGGAAAATAGCACCGCTGCCGGAAATCGATGTTAATGACTTTGTTTCACTTTTCATTAAATCCTGAATTGCTTCATGAATGTTGAATAAACTAGATTAGCCACTGAAAAACGGCACGTGGATCTATCAGATTCAGCTGTTTGGCGCAAAATAACATATACATGGGTTTACAGTTTCTAAGCGGAAAACAGACATTCGTTTTCATTTATGTACATTTGGATCTTGAGACTCTTTCATACAATCAGAAATTTGAACACACTTTTTATCAAACACATACATTTGGCACTCATCTGCTTTTATGGTAAGTTATATAAATTTTACTCTCAGGTGAAGACTACTCTCAATAGTTGTTGTTTGTTTTTGACTAGTTGTTGTAATGCCACAATTCTTGATTTGTTTTTGGTAATTTCCACATTTTCATATAGTGCGCTACACGTGTTATACATCAAGGTTTACAGGTAAAATAACACTATTCTTAAATTCCAATGCAATAACACTTAGACATGACACAGCCACTATAAAACATTTAAAAAAAAAGCTGTGATTGAAAGGGCAAGTTTGTTCCAATTGAATATGTCCTTACCAACTTAGACAGCAGAACATCGCAATTAAATAATGTAAAACAGTTAGTCATGAATATTTAACCCAATGCATCTGTTCTACTTAAAATTGTATTATGCAGATATACGGTTACATATATTGTGCGTCCGTCGCTGAGCCATATCGATTCTTCATTCGAAATGGTTAAAGTCTGATATTTATATATAAGTTTCATACTGATTTAAACCAGTTTCCATCGATATTAATGAAATTAAATGACCTTTGGATCCATAAGAAGGGCAACCTACTAATAAAAAATGTTATTTTTGTGAAAACGACTCTTGTTGGCAACTGAAACGATTTCAATAAATTGTAAGCCATTTAAAACCCAACCTCTTGGACTTTTCCCATGTTTGCAAACTACCTTTTTCCCTGCGATGATCTTCATTTTTATTGTCTATCATGCAGTGTATATGTATTCATTTCGTGCATCTACGCTTTTTTTTAGATATACTTAAAAACAATTACAATGCTTTACTGTTTATTTTTATTGGATCATAAACTTTTGTGAGGAGCTTAAGTTTATCGTGTTATAAGTAGCGAACGGTATGTTTTAGTTGAGTTGCACGCCTCGCTGTTCACCTTTCACATTTGACATACACGTTGCAAACGATCCACATTCTGATACACAAAGGAATAGGAAAATAGGCATGGGATCTTTATTGTTGGAATTCGTCCGTAGATAAGTAAATACGGTATGTAACATGGGATAAACAAAACCATTACCCTTCACCCGAGGGTTCGTTAAATAACTTAGATATTTGTGCTAAAGTTTGAACAACTATTTCGTTGAAACCGACGTAAATGCGTACATTCAAGGTATATTCACGAACTATATAAAATAATAAGTAAAATCCCCGTAAATGTGTCAGAGCATCAATTTGCGATATCAGCTGAAACAATTGTTCATATTAAAATGTTTTGCGCCAAAGATCTGAATGTCTTATAGAGGTAGATGTTCTTATTGTCCAGTTTCATAGTTTCGTAACGCATTCCAATTTATTTTGCTTACATACATTAAAATAAAATATCTTTGCAGATTCTTTAAGTGCTGAGATTACTTGATTTAATTTGATTGTTCATGTTTCAATATCATAAATGATAACCTAGTATATCTTTGTGTTTCTTTTCTAATAATAAATGTATGGTCATGCTTTTGCTATAATTTTGATTTTAAATGTATTCCAGTTGGTGAAGTTCTTCAAATAGACCAAATATTATATTTTTAGTTCAACTTGAACTTATACAATTATTATTCATATTACTTGTTATTTCTACATGCCACTATTAACCTGTTCCATACGATCGACTTTGTCTAAAAAATATTATAATAAGGCATAGAACTTGTATCTGCTCATCATCGCAATTTATTATTTATTATTATTATTGTACATTTTTACAAGGAGTACAGTTGTGTTTAGCACAGACGATCTCGCTTTCGAGTAAATATTAATGTATGGGTAACCTGTGCCGGGTTGTTATATAGTGAATTTATATGCATGTATGGCTAAACGTAAATATTTTCAGGATACTTTAAAACTATTTGCTGAGTTTCAACAGAGTTATATTTATTCTGGATTGTCGAAGTAAGAAGTGCATACTTCAATTATATACCGAATTAATATATATAAGCCTGTAATAGCTAACACACAGACTGTAATTTGTATAGACATGTTTGAATAAAAACGAAATATTGTCAGACATTTTCGAATGCTTTAACAATATTGGGTGGTTTAAAACCGATTCATTTCATTCTGAGTTTACATAATAAACAACTTAATTTTCTGTACGGAATAAATATGGCTGCCATACGTCCTATATAACTAATATAACAGTGCGATTGCATATTAAGGAATCCATTTATCTGGGATTTCCTTTAATAAATAAACTGCACCAACGAAATGCACAATTATGTACGAGATCATAATAAATACGCTCGTGCGTCATAAGTAAGGTGTTAAATATATTATGTTGTTTGAAACTCTCTGTCGCCTTCACATTTACGATACGATTTTATTCATTTTGTTTGCAGACGTCGAATGGAAATATATCGCTCACCCATTGATACTGGCATACCAAGTACAAAAAAAAACCATTCGATCGAGGCACATTCTAAGTTTGCGATTACAGAATAGTAAAGAGCTGAGAGATGATCAATTTTTATTTAAGATATCTAACAAGGTGAAAAATAAGACAGTTTTTGTTCGTAGCGAGCAAAATCATATTTATATGGTACTTTTATGATATACCAACGTACCATACTAGACACGTTCCCATGTTTACGTCAATTAATGGTTTATATTTGTATGTATATGTCCTATAAAGGGCTTAAATGGGTAATGATCGGAGTTATATTGAACATGTAACTGTTAAGGCGGGCAATATGATACGGTGTCATTATGTTGAACATATCCCAGAAAGTGACACTAGCTATACACAAACATGCATGAACGGCACGCTGTCTTATCATAAAATGAGCATTTTGTATAATATCCACTTAAAGTTGTGCTGTTATTATAGTCTGGATATAAACTCGGTTTAAGTCGATTTTATTTATGCATTTATAACAAATTCTACACCGATCAACCTTTTTTATACTGTTATCTGTATTTATGCCAGCATTAATGTCTAGGATAAGAACGCCGTTTTATGGTGCAGTGATTCTATGTGTATGTATAAAACATCGTCAGACCTGTTTCGAATGCTGGAAAATATCGGCTGGGTTGGAACAGAATTAATTCAGTTTGTGTTCGCAAAAATTAAAGCAATAAACGTCCGTATCTGTATTGGCTGACTGCATTACGAGTGCATATATATGATTGCATAAACGTAGGCTTCCTTTTATAATCTTCTTCACAATTGTAGACGAAACCAGGATAAACAAGTTCGTGTGTCTCAGTCAGATATTATATTTCTTATGTTTTATGGAACACACTCTCTTACATTCACATTTACACAAAAATTGTATTAATACCTTTTAACAGACCGCCATATGAGATACATCATGTCGATACTGGAATTCATATCGCAAATATACAGTGCACCGATGAATATTTTGAGCATGCTGTTCATCAATCCTTAAGAGTAGATTTATATTTTATTTCAGCTTCAGATATAACGAAAACTTTATACAAAAACCTACGACGGTTTATTGTAAGTATGAAACCAAATCACATTTATATCATATGCTATAATTTGTCAACATACCAGACTGAATACAAATATGTAGAGCTGTTTTTTTTTTCATGTGTTTACGATATGACACATACAATTAAACGTCTTCGTCATATCTTTCTGTATTTGTTACTATAAAGGCCACGCGGTTAAGCAATATGTTACAGCTTTTATGGTGTATAAGATGCAACTATACAGGCGTAAAACGTTTGATGGAAACATTATCCGTCTGTATTGATTTATAAATAATTTCTCAAACAAACGTGTATATGTTTCATGAAATAATCTAGAATGCACAAATTAAAGGTCGACACAATAAATTAATTTGTTATGTTCACTTTTCGAATTTAATTATCATACACTATAATTAAGCTACTAGTAAAATACCATAGCTCAAATCAAAAAGATATAATACGTTGGTTATAGTGTATTGGTAATTAAATAATTTAGCATGAATGATTAGTTTTTAAGCCGGACTGTTCAAGTTATTAGAACTAAAATGAACTGCAGAGTGCTGGTTATCAAATTAATTATTTTAGTACTATTAAAATATACAGTTCATTGTCGAATCAGTAATGTTCTGAATCGTTATTCTAAAATTGCATAATCATTTATACACACATCTTATAGCTTTACATAAGCGATGTTTGTCGATGGGGAATGAATTCCCAAAATAATTGTGAAGTCATATTTATTGGCGTAGGATATTTTTATAGCACATAATTTTAGGACGTTATCTGCTGTGATAACAAGCACTTGCACAATAGCTCTATATTTGCGTTTTTGCTCGTAAAATTGATAATACGGAGATATGTTATCTACCAAACATTAATTATAAATTCACATTCTTTAAAAAGGAAGAACTGTGTTTTGAGCCACCAAGTCTTTCAGCAATTAGATTTCATTGAAACAAGCATGTATCTGCTTTTTTACATGGTATGCAAAACTTCTCTACCATGACATTATTGTTTCATGCATATTGCTGTACATGCACAAATCTAGATTCTTTATTATCTGATGTTCATACCATTTTCGAAAAACCAATGCTAACATTATTTAAATATAATTAAATAATACGCATACAGATAAACAAACGTCTCAAAACAAACTCGTTTCTTTAATTTGCGATCTCAAAAACCATCTAGCAGTAACATGGACTTTAAACAATCTGAAGACTTTAAAGTAAGTATTGAAATAAATAATTGTAGTTTTTAATTAAAAAATATTTACATTTTGTAAATTGCATGTACTTTAAATCCACAAAAGAACACATCTGTGAATGATGCGGATACGTTTTTCTACAAAATACGTCATATTGACCTGCTTTAGAATATCTGAACAATGGCATTAACTCGTGTTTTCTCGTAATATTTGTCTCAAAGTGCAGAGTTATATTTAACTGTAAAATATCTGAGACGTTCCATGCAATATCGGCTAAATGTAATGAACATTCAACAACATCACATTTTTATACCACATGTAATGTGGTCTGCATCACACTGTCACCTTCACATTACGATATTTCATTATTTTCTTTTTGTTGACCGATAAAGAATATATATAGTACTGATGTCTTTAATTTAAAATGTCATAAATGTTACAAATAATACAGACCACCATGAACTATTGTAACGTCGTGCTTTATCAGTTGTATGGACAAATATTCTATTTCAAATTAATTGTGTGGAAACATTGAATTATAATGAAGTTTTCATTCTTACTCCATTCACGTCTGTATTATGAACATAACATGTTTGCTGAACATGAAAAGATAATTTAGGATCCTCACATTTGTTCTCATTTGTTATTTTTGTATGAAATAGCATTTGTTTGCCCACGATTTCATCAAGGATTTAGTTATCGTGTATTGTTCTGTTTCTCTTCGATTAATAACTACAGGGTAATGTCGTTAATAACGTCTTGATATTAAATGGTTGAAGCTTTTGTAGATTTTAAGGTCGACATATCGGTGGAACAAATATTGAATAAACTTGTTTCATCTCGTTTAATATTTACTTTTCATCTTGATGGTTATATTCAATTGCCAACGACTTAATCTATGCGATCGCGTTAATTGAAATCCAGATAACTCTAAGGAGTCGTTATGACAGCCATATCCCTTGAGCATGTACTCGCGATAATTTAAATCTAGATTTCTCAAAAGAGTTTTTAGGCATACATATTAATTGAGAATGCAATCGCGTTGATTGAAATAAAGATTTCGCTAAAGATTATTTTTGAAAGACATAGTAATGCAGCATGGAGCCTGTGGCTCCATAACATCCTAATGCATTATTTATGATCAATATTGTTACCTGGAGTACAGATAGGTTAAGCATCAAGATTCTCATCTCTCTTGTAGCCATTATTGGCTAGAATACGTGTGTCGGATTATGATGTTCTCATTGTGTATATATGTTGAGTAAATATTGTCAGATATTTTCCGAATGTTTTTGAATTTATTGGCTGCGTTCGAAGCCAAGACAATTCCTTCTGATACCTAACAAAACTGTTTACTTATCTGCTACACCGAATCAAGTTCTATTGCGTCTGTTCTACATAACAAACATTTCTTTTAGCTATTGACATACAAACGGTGAATGCAAAATGTTGGGGGTTTAAACCGGTTGATTTACTGATTTGCGATTCCATACGTTATGACTGAGCTTCCCTTTATAAAGCTTTTTTTACCGACGCAATGCGTAATTGTAGACGACAACATAGTAAACACAGCCGTGTTTCTCATTTACACATTACGTATCTTGTGTTGTCTGGAACACTCCGAATTTGGCGTGTTCTTATTTTTTTCAATTTGATCGATATTGCACATAAAAGTCCATGTTTTTGTCGAATAATGTTTTAAGTATTTTTTTATACGAACCTGTGCTAATATTTTAAAAGCGTTCATGTTATGCTAGCAACGCTGAAGTGTTCGCGGTTGAATCCATCGTGCATTAACCTAAATATTGATAATATCGCAAAAAATATCCCTGTTGGAAACCAATTATTTTCACTTTTCATTGAATTTCCAATTATATCGCTTTCAAAACCCAATATAAGTGAAGTGGTATATAAAAGTAAAATCTACATCATTTTAAAATTAATGTTTAAAACGTTTGTAAGTGTATCGTTTAGTTGTATATTTAAATTACAATTCACACAGTGAATCTCCTACTTATGGAGAAAAGGCATTACTATGACATGATGTTCTTTATTTGTTGAAGATTCCGAAATGCCAAACATTTGAAAAATCATTAGATATAACACAAATACACATACAAAGAGTAAAAACTACTGTAAACACATGTTACAGGACAGCATTAGTGTTTTAAACCGATTTAATGGAGCCCATCAATGAGCTTTTCAATTGGAAATAAACCAAATACGCGATCAATTGCAGATAAGTTATAAAAAAAAATAGGGTCACTGTCGCTGAATGGGAAATAAAAAAAAAGATTGGGTGCTTACACTGGTATTATGGAGCTCTACACCTCACACTTTGCGAAAAAATATTCATAACACATTTAAAGCGAAACTTATTCATAGCATAGTTCCTATTGATCCTCTTACGGTCATCATAACAAATATAATTTAGTTAAACATGTGACAATTTTATTAACGTTATCAAACGCATTCTTACCGTACGATATGTTCCAATCTATACACTAATGACATTAACTGATATCATTGATATCAAATTGATAGTCAATATGATTAATAATAGAATAAGATATATTATTTTAAAAAGATGTGACTTCGGAAAATGTAATGGGTGATACAAAACATGGATTATCGGGTATAACTATCATGAAACTCCGAAACACAGAAGAGAACAGAAAAACAATCCTCTCATGATAACAGCATAAATGAAATAACACCTCGTCTGATAAATTTTGGAGTATTTTAACCTTGACGAATGACGTCATTTGATGTAAAAAAAGTTGTTCTTATCGATTTTTTTACATCTTTTGAAATAAAAGAGAGAACAAACAAAAAGGATGGGCTAAATTCAATGTCGGGTAAATGTCGAAAACAGATAATTGTAATTGATCGACATGACAACCTGGACTAATCGGCAAACCTTGTGTTTAAGATTGTGTAAGCCAGGTTTAAACATTATTCAGTACATGTATTCAAAACTAACATATATAAAGTATGAAGTCATGTAGTTTGATGTCCTCATCTGTATTCAAACTATTGTCAAGACATAAATGAATTGCATGCCCGCTTAATTATGTAATTGCTGATTTTACTTATAAAGCAAAAGTCCCAATATACAATGTTCTAAATTAAATGCATCGTTATGTTTCCGGACTTGTGTATCAAATTGCATGAACGGGACCTATACCATTATATACTCGTATACTAGCACTATCCACTGAAAAACTTTCACAAGGATCTCTCAGCACTTGCACACTCCACACAGAAACACATACAGCCGCTTGGTGCCGAATAATGTATATCGGACAAGAGATGTTGTTAACATTTTAAAGGATGTTGCAGCGGCAATGGGAACTTCCTTTTTATTGATCTATATGAATCCTTTCTTCCCATATACATATTCGACCAGAACTTTGGATACACGCATTGAAACGAAGCATTATTTTGACACTCCCAAGCTTTTAAATGGATACAAATGTTATCGTTTACACTCAGGGGATGAATAATGGGAAACATAATAAGTTTCTCTTTACATGAAAAAATGTTTTTGTTTTTTTCACAGCTGCTCGTTTTCATTTTGACACTTATCACGAACATCATACTGAAATATAAGCGCAATAACAAGTAGGGCTTACAATAACACTATCATGAATTTGCATGAAACTATCAGTGGAGGAAACGGCATAATAATGGTTAAATATGGGAGCTTATTATATTATCATCAAAATGTCATCCTTTTATCTTTGTTTAACATTGGCTGATAATATATCTTTCTTTTGAATACATTAATCTGAGTGTTACGGCTTTTACTCCTTGACAAAGTCTACACCAGACAATATCAATAAATTAAATATAATTATTATCTTATGACCTGCTATGTGGTATATCTTGAAATTTAAATAAAATAATCAACAAAGCCACGTTTTTTAACCACATGTTTTCTTGAATAGAATTGATATATGTTCTTAAGTACAGAAGTCTTAGACTGGAAACTAGCTTATGTATTGTAGATTGTTCAAAATAAATCAACTCTTCTAACGCCTGTTTTGGAAAACAATCAGTACAATTGAAAATTTAATAAAAAATATATGTATATTATTAATTAACATACGTACATACAAATGAAATATCGCCTCAAAAGCTATGTTAAGAGAATTTCCCATTTTGTTCCGAGATTCGAAACATTTGAACAAAAATGTCTGTTGTTTTCAGCGCTTGCAAATATGCTTTTATATGCCGCTGTTGTTAGCTAAATGTCGTTGTTCATGTAAAAACTAATAAATGTAGTGCTGCAAATATTTAAGATATTGATAATATTATTTCAATAATACATTAACAATTCCTCCCATAGCTAAATGGAGTATTTGACTCCCAATGTAAAAAGCCATTAACAGTTATAAAGGCTTTACATGATTTACAATATTTATATATGTAAAGATTTGTGTTCTGGTAAAGAAGTACAGAAATTATATGTGATTGCTGTGCGTTGCTTGTTTGTCCAACAGATATGGCAAAGCGACACCTGCTATACTGTTTAAAAAAACAGATTTTTTTTTTCAAAGGGCAGAATTGAAATGAAATTGTACGACTCCTAGTTGCTCCAAGGAATTGCTGACACATTTAATAAACATTAATGCACTTTCTATTGTCTACCACAAGTTTTCCTGCTTGGTTTTAAATGATATACTATTTAATCTATTCTTAGAGAGCACGATAGGACAATCATCTGGGGTTGCATTAATAAGAAGAAACAACGGTTGTTGTCTACCGTATCAATGTCTCTTGTATTTGCACTTGCAAACAAACATAACGATTTTATTTGGATGAATCCTTTGTATAGATTTTTCTTTTATAAATCGTCTTGACAAATTTGGACGACATCGGTATTTTTTGTTTCTATGTTTATAATTACTCATATTTGATCCGGAACACAGTTACACTTCTAATTCACGACAATTAAATTCTCTGTATGGTCCGCGAAAGAAGATATGGTGTCGATTCACAGAATTTTGCTACTGGTGTGAATTGATCACATACACATTATTTTGAAAAAAAAACGCCTAGTTTTATCAAGTGCACCGATCGGAAAAATGTTTTATTTCAATATTTGATATCAGGCAAACAATGAACAATACATGTTTGTTTCTTGTAAACCAGTTCATTTTATTAAAGTCTTATAATGCGTCAGCGCACCACGTTTGATAAACACAAATCAAGTGTTTGAATAACAATGCCTACGTTTTTTTGTTTGTTTTGTTTTTGCGTTTTGCGATATAACATGTGTACGACATTGTTGTTATGAAATTATGTTCCTTTTTCGGTCATAGCTGTGTTAATTGACATGTTTTGCATCACGAATAAGAGAGTATCTCGTAAATGCAATATATAAATTTCCTGTTGGAATTGACAATCGATTCTTACGCGAATGTATGGAATAATTAAACACCCCGATTTGTAATCTTCTAAATGCTAATTTGTCCAAATGTAAAATGCCAGAAATATGGAAAAAAAGCAAACGTATGTGCAGTATTTAAAAAAGGCGATGCATCTTTGCTATCTAACTATCGTCTTATATCTCTGTTAAATACTCTTGAAAAGGTTTTTGAGAGGATACTTTATAAGCACATTTTTAAGTTCTTGCATGGAAACTCGTTCTTCACCCAATTTCTGTCTGGTTTCCTCCCAGGGGTAAAGCCCTGGACAATGGCCTCGAAGTAAGAGTTTCTTCTTTGATATAAGTAAGGCTTTCGATAAAATTTGGCATAAGGGACTTCTATACAAACTTCACTGCGCTGGCATTCGAGGGAGCTTATTACAATGGATATCTAACTATCTGTCTGACAGAAAACAGAAAGTGGTTCTTCCATGGGGCTTAGTCAAGATTTGAAAATATATCTGCCGGTGTCCCACAGGGATCTTTTCTTGGACCGCTTATGTTTTTAATATACATAAACGACATTGTATCGAATATCCACTCATGTATTAATATTTTTGCAGACGATACAAGCCTTTCCATGATTGTCAATTCCCCTGATCAGACAGCAACCTTAATGTAAGCTGATATTGACCGAATAAATACGTGGGCTAAAAAATGGCTGGTAACATTTAATCCATCTTAGTCAGAATCTCTCATTATATCTCGAAAACAAAACAAGTCGATCCACCCTCCTCTGACAATGCAAAAGGTAACGATCCCTAAAGTTTGAGTACATTAACACTTAGGACTCCACTTGACTAATGACTGTTCATGGCACGAACATATTGCACATATAAAGGACAAAGCATGGAAACGTCTAAATATTATGAGCCGACTTAAACATACTCTTGACATGAAAGCGTTGGAAGTCATATACTGTTCATGTATAAGACCCATACTTGAATATTCTGATTTTGTATTTAACAATTGCTGCCAATTTGAAAAAGATGAATTAGAAAAAAATCAAACTGAAGCTGCGCGAATTGTATCTGGCTGTACGAAACTTGTCTTCATAAAAGAGCTGTATAAAGAAGTTGGGTGGGAAAAACTAAATGTGAGGCTCCGAAATCATTAGCTTATTCTTATGTACAAACTTACTAAAAAACTTTCACCAGCGTATCTTATAGCTTTAGTACCAGACACAGTCGCAAGCAACAGCTCGTACCCATTACGTAATGGAGCAAACATTATAAATGTGACAGCTAGCAAAACCTCATACTCAAACTCATTCGTACCCTCCGCAATAACAGAATGGAACAATCTCCCAATAGAAACACGTAATGCTGATTCTCTTCACTCGTTTAAAATGCTCCTTTCTAGCGATACTACTAAACCTAATGTACTGTACTACTATGGCGAAAGACGCAAACAAATGCTCCAGTCTAGACTCAGAACTCATTGTAGTTCATTAAATCAAGACCTTTATATGTGCAATATTGTACAGTCTCCCTTATATCGGTGTGGAGCTATTGAAACAGTATATCATTATTTTTTTAAATGCGACCGTTTCAGGCAACACCGAGAAGTTCTTATCAATGCAATTACCCCTTTAGCACCTACATCTCTAAACACATTAGTGTATGGAGACAAACGTATTGACTTTGAAAACAACACTCGTATTTTTGATGCAGTTCACACGTATATTAAGCATAGTAAACCCTTTGATACCTAGTTATTTGTCACATCAAAACCTCAAAACACCAAAATTCAAAAAAATCAAAACAAAAAACCTCTTTCAACCCTCTGTTTGTGTTCCACACTATATCGGAACGTTCCATTACCTTTCTTCGTCCGATTCAGGACCCAATGTCATTGTTCGTTACTTCTAATTGCATTACAGATTGTATTGTATATTAACACTGTTTTGTCATTTCTATATTACAACTTTCCTTCTTTTGTTTAAAATGCCTTATTGTATGTTTACTCAAAATGACTACCACCGATTGAATTGTAAAGTAACAATCCTGCAACAACTATGTACGGAGAAGAACAAAACAAGACTTGGTATTTCGTTCTTATCCATTTTCGGAACATTTAAATCAATTGTAACTACGTATGCATACTTTGTAAATAATATGTTTGTTACTTAAATAAAATATGTTTAAATTAATGCAATATATGATTAAATGGCTACGATGTTTTGTTTTCATTGCAAACAAATAAACGACCAGTACATTTATATTCCCGAAAACGTCATACACACAAACGTAGATAGGGATCAACGTGGGTGATTTCAAAGTTTCGTAAAGCATACCAATATATTATACCTACATTAAACTATAATAGCTTTGCGTTTCTTTAAGTGTTTAAGTGTTAAAATACTTTATTTTAATGTGAGTGTTTATATTTTAATATCATACATGCTGTCATAGTATATATGTGTGTTTCTTTTCTAATAATAGATGTATGGTCATGCTTATGCTATCATGTTGATTACAATTTATTTCAGTGCGTGAAGTTCTTCAAATAGGCAGATCTGTATACCAAATATTGTATACTTGTACTTCAACCGGAACTCTTATATAATTACTGTTCATATTAATTGACAATATTAAGTAGTTCTATCAATTGTCTACTTATTATTATTATTATTATTATAAGGCATGGTTGGCTTGTGTCTGCTCATCACCGTAATGTGTTTCTGGTCATTATTATTGTACATGTTTACCACGTGTACTTTTGGTTTTAGCACAGAAGTCTCCGATGTCTTGTTGAAATTATGAGTTACGTTTGCCGGGCTATGGTATAGTGATCTTATATGTATATTTAAAACGTCAATATTGTCAGAATGCTTTAAAACTATTTGAATAGTTTTAACAGAATTATATTCATATTGGATTGATTAAGTAGGAAGTGCATACATCCTTTCTATACCGAATTAATATTAATAATGCCTGAACTAGCTAACAAGCAGTCCGTAATTGTTATAGACATAATGTATAATAAAGCAAATATTGTCAGACACTTCCGAATGCTTTAACAATATTGGCTGGGTTTAAACAAAATCTTATTTACTATGGCTTGAACTAAAAATAGCAACTTACGTTTTGTCTGTGCTGTACAAATTTGTCTTACATCTAAGCTGGATTACTTACAGTGCGATTGTATATTAATCAATGAATCCATTTGTCTTGGATCTCTTTTGATCAATCGTCTGCAACGACGAAAGGCACAATTATAAACGACATCAGGATAAATACGTTCTTGTGCCTCAATAAGGTATTGCATATATTATGTTGTTTGTGTTGTCTTTACCTTCACGATACCATTTTTTCCTCTTGTTTGCAGTACGACGAAAGGAAATATATAACTGATCTGTTGATACTGGCATACCAATGACAGAAAATAAATTTCATCGAATCACATTGTAAGTTTGCGATTAAATAATTTTAAAGAGCTAACACAATGATCTATTTTTCTTTAAGATATATAAAAAGCTAAACATACTAGTCACGATCCCATGGTTACGTCAATAAATGGTTTATATTTGTGTTTATGTGTCACTAAAAGGGCTTAACAGGGTAATGATCGATGTCGTATCGAAAAGGCAACTGTAAAGGCGTTATATGGCAATATGATACCGTATCATTATGTTGTACATAGCACAGAAAGTAAACATAATTATATGCAAACATGCAAACATTAATGTAGTGGAACGACACGTTATCTTACAATCAAATGAGCATCTTGAGTAAAAGCAATACCGATGAACCGTTTATTTTTTCAGTTCTCTGTATTTATTTTCCATGTACTGTTCGTTTTTATTGCCAATGACTTGTTCCATGTGGGCGCATTCTCTGAAATCCAGATTGCTATAAAAAAAAGAGTACTTATTACATTCATATTTATTCGGAATGAAGCTTGTCTCGGTGCAGTGATTCTATGTGAATGGATAAAACATTGTCAAACCTTTTTCCAATCAAATTATCGGCTGGGTTGGAACAGCATTTATTCATTCGGTGTTGCCAAATGAAAGAAATAAACTGTTTTATGCACATTTCGTCTGTATCTTTAAGGATGACTGCAGTACGATTGCATATTGATGAGTCCATTAATGTAGGCTTCCATTTTATACTATTCTGCGCAATTGTAAACAACGCCAGGATAAACAAGTTCGTGTTTCTAAGTCAGATATTACATATCCTATGTTTTCTGGAACACACCCTCTCATTTACATTTACAATACAATTGTATAAATCTTTTTTGAAGACCGTAAGAAAAAGAAGATGCTTCACGTTTGTACCTGAATGCATATGCAAAAATACAGTGCACCGAGAAATATGGTAAGCTTGTTGTTCATAAATTCTAAATAGTGGATTAATACTATATTTCAGCTTCAGAAATAACGAACACAGTATAAACCAAATTACGATAGGTACTTGTGTGTAGGACAGCAAATCACATTTATATAATGCTATAATTAATCAACATACCATACTGAACACAAATATGTCGAGTTGTTTTATTGTTCATGTTTATACGATATGACAGATTCGATTAAACGTCTTCGTCAAATAAATCGGTATTTGTTATAATAAAGGCCGTTCGTATCAGCACTGGTAACAAATAGTGTTTTGGAATTGCAACTATACAGGCGTCAAGTTGTGTTAGGCTACAAGTAGATGTTCGTGGAGAATGCATAGCCAATGAAAATAGATATGTGCAAACATGCGTTGTCGATGAAGTACGTGTATGAGAACCATAGTATACATATTTTGAATAACATTAAAAACTTATATGTGTTGTTATAACTATATTGTTGATATGAACAAGATTTCAGTAAAACATGTTTGTTTCTTGAACTGTCTCCGATTAACAATTTTGTCAAACCTTTCCTGTAGACATTTAATTTTCTGTATGGTTAGTTTTCATTGACATTTTAACATGGCAGAGCATTTATTGATATCCAAAGTACTCTCATAAGTGCGTATGCCAGCCATATTTAATCGACATGGCGCTTATGTCTATTCAACATCGAAGTGAATGCTTAATGATGATTATTGTACATGTTTACAAAAAGTAATGTATTTAATTCTTTTCAGTTTCTACAAAAACTTTATATAAGCGATAATTAGATTTTGAAATTCATTTTAAAATTCAAATCTGTTGAATGACACATTAAATGTATGTACCTAATCATTCTGCTAATTTGCTATGAAACCACATTTTCTGGAAACGCACTTAACATATCAAACGGTACCGGAATAATTGGTACTCAGCGGATAGGAAATTGTACGTGATACTTGGCTGTTTAATATCATACCATAATAGCCATATCATGATCTTAATCATATCTCTTCTTGACATGAAACAAACTCTTTTTAGTTGGAACATCTAAGTGGTATCATCCGTACACAGTGATATATCGCTTAGAATTCCATTTGCTTGAGAATTGCTTAAAATTAAGTACAGATGACGTTCATTGAAGTGTGTTCAGGATGCAATGGTTTACGTCTGATGTGAATCATGAAAGATGCATGGCACGTACACATGTTGATACTTGCTTTCATGTTAATAACAGGCTTAAAAACGCAGTTCAGGCAAGTTAATTACAAAAAAAACACAAATTATCTGTTTCTGTGTAGTTTGTATTTGTTGATTGGACATATTCATACTTGTTAGTGGAATGACGGACATTGTTCGAAGGGACTTAGAAACATTGTATGACTTCAGAATGTTGTACATGGCATAATCACGTGGTAAACAATATAACATAACGTACAATGTAGCTAAGAAAACGCATGCGGTGCATTTGAAAAGTGACTTTCGTATTCAGCTTCAGAAGAAACATTAGTGCTGAAGCACTGTTTTCTGCCGGTGCATGCATTAAGATGATAAAAATCTTTGCTAGTTATTTACTAACAACACAATTGTGTAGGCTATGCATAACGTACACTGTCAAGGATCCATTTAGTATACTCATATACGCGCGATAGGTTAAAACACTGTTATATAAGTTTGAGTTATAAAGACGCATATTTAAATCATTACTCAGTCTCTATAAAACAACGCATTCTAAGTAAATCGTAAGCTATGTTTATCTTTCTATGAAGTCAACTAACACTTTCATATTCTTTTCCAATAAAAAAGGAACAACACGTATAAATATTTGTTGTTCTGTATTGATATATATATCTCTATGAATAAATGAAACAGTAGCGATTCATGGAATTGTTTGGATTTGTAATTGTTACATTTATGAACTAATATTGTATGACATACAAAATCATTCTGTTTCTTTTTATACATCATTTATCAAAAAGGGTGTACTCAACCGGTCAAACTATAGTGTAAATATTATTAATTATATGTCAATATGTTTGGTCTCTTTTTTACCGAATAAACAAATGGAGAGTCAAATATTCAACGATCAAACACTTTAACAATATATTAAAGATAACAATTAATTTTCATACTTGGAAAATGATTAAATATATTGAAGACCTGTATTATTTAAATTAAACAGTTACGGATTTGCCACAATCATTGGAACAAGTTTAATTCCGATATACACTTACATGTTGTCAATGTTGTGTGAATAACTCTGGGCCAAGTGTGAGGTCAATGTTGTGTGAATAACTCTGGGCCAAGTGTGAGGTTTAAAGCGCCTGTTAACTGGTTTCAACACCCAATGTTTTGCATCGAACGTTGAAGGTGGCGCCTCAGTTTTATACAATTGTTTGTGCTGTTGTGTTATTATGTGCCTTTTTATGTACGCGTTTTTTCTATCTCACTTTAAGGCGAATGGTATCTGCAATAAATAAAACACCATAAAGTTGCTCAATTGTTCTGGAAGCTGCAGTTTAAAATGGTTTATAATTAGGTTTTACGTATGTATAGCAATACAATTTCTGGTTAATTGTACAGCTGTTATGTCAAGTGTTCATCATTTGTTACATGTAACAATTTGTTAATTTATTTCAAATGAGAATTATCTTCTTTGAAGTTTAATGTATTTAGAAGAGTAACACGTAGATGAAGGGCAGATGTTGTAATTTCTTCAGTGAAAGTGCGTATTGTTGGAACATTGACAATTGTTTCGTTCAGTAGTCGGTTTAGAAGTACACAGAGGTAAAACCAATGTTTAACCGCAATATTTTGTTGGAATATAAGTATCACTCCATATGTCGGCATGGTATTTATAAACACTCGTTTAAATGCTGGTGCAACATATTTAATTGCTAAAGCACCATATATTAGTGCCTATGTAACGATTAAACAAGATTACATATTTCTTACTTGTTTTTATTTATTGCATGATCGCAAAGAAATATAATTTTAAATTGAATTCATTGACAAACTGATATAATATCAACTAACAGAACTGTACTTTATAATGTTCAATGATTTAATCAACTTTTAATACTAGTACTATAACAACTCTGCGACACAGTGCTATACAATAAAAGACATATAACGATGAGCAGAATAAATGAAAAATCCGCATATGATGCTTTGAGCTATGTTTTATATACGTTTGTATACAGATCGATGTAATCACAGGTTTTGGAAAAAATAAACTTAAAAAGAATACATTGTGTAACAATCCCAAAAAGACCATGGACCCAATCGTCGTTGATAAGTGCATGGTCTAACAAATGGAATACGAATAGGTTAGTTCACAATAATATCTTCACAATCACTGCCGATGAAACATTTCCAGCAATAATCGAACTCTCAACCTTTATAACGAAACAAAGCCTTTGTCTTCCGGCATACTCTCAGAATGGCATTCTGTTTACATGGTAATGTTA
Source organism: Dreissena rostriformis (assembly GCA_007657795.1). Taxonomy (NCBI): domain Eukaryota; kingdom Metazoa; phylum Mollusca; class Bivalvia; order Myida; family Dreissenidae; genus Dreissena; species Dreissena rostriformis. The sequence goes on from VMBQ01003191.1 coordinate 83,019, forward strand.
CACTGTTGGTATAATATTAAGAAACGGTATACATAATTGAGTGCAGTTCAGTCAAATGATTCACATGCAAAGAAATCGTTATTGCGTTCGGTAACCTTTATAAAGTACCAAATAAATGCTCAATATAATTATCCTAAGGGGTATTGAACAATAATAAATCTTAAACTCTCATAAAGATAGTATTATATAAAGTCCTAAAAATAACGTTTATTAATTATAACAATTTATCTGTTCAATCATTTATTTTATATCCTCTGAGTATACTCCTTTTATTGACGTTTCGGAAATGCGCCTTTATCAAAACTATGGAAAAAATCTGGTGACTGCATCTTACGTCTTTACAACACATTTCAAATAATAAATACATGTGTTTAAACGCCAAATGACGTTGTACATGATGACGTCATAAACGGCCTTATATAAAATGTCGCAACAAAGTAAAATACGCCACAAATGAAATGACGTTAGTACTAACATAGTTCATGCATTTATGTTATGTCAGTATTAGTGCTTAATGGGTCTCATACATGAAATGAATTAGTATTTTAAAATCAAACATCATCTTTATAATTATTGACCTGAACTGTGCATCATTAAGTTAATAACATAAACCAATTAAATAAATTAAAGGATATCTTTTTATATCTCCATAAAAGATAATAAGGAACTAATGATAAGTACTTGGGATTCAATTAATCATATACACATTGTATATGAATAAATTACATGAATAATGATAAATAATAAAATATTTTAGCACGTATGATACGTTTTGAAGCCGGACACGTTTTTTAGAACTATTGCCTTTTGTAATTGCAATGTAATGTCCAGTACCGAACATAACGTTCATTATCTGGAATTGATGTATCATAATATATACTCACACCTTTCAGCTTTACATAAGCGATTTTTTGTTGGCGGGGAATTAATTCCTAACCTACTTTTGAAGAAAGATTTATTGGCGGATCATGTTTAATAGCAAATAATTTTAGGACGTTATCTGTTGCATATCATAACATGTGCGAATTAGGCACATCATTTGCAATTTCTTCTCGTAAAATTAATAAAACCGAGATGTGTTATCTACCAAATCACATGTTCTATAATATTTTTTATTCACAAACATGGTACTTAAATCTGGAAGAAGTTTTGAGAAACCAAGCATTTCAAACATTATGATTTTTTGATTTGACTTACCATCTAGCTGTAACTAGTACCTACGATAATTGCAATACGTTAAACAATACTTTAAATACATGTACTTTGCAATTAAACAGTATTTACATTTTGCTTAGTTTATATACTAGAAACTTTCGTATGTGAATGCTATGGTTGCGTATTTTAGAACATTATATACCTGCATACAAATATGTTTACAAAAAACCAATTGATTGTTTCTCGTAATATTTTTCTTAAATGGCAGAATTATATTAAATTATACGCCTCAAAGATGTTCCAATATCTGTCAAATTAAATGAACATTCAACAACATCATAGTTTATACCACATGTTATGTGGTCTGGAACACACTGTTACGGGGGCGACGTTGAGTGAGAAGGGCGAATATATTTAAGTTTATGCGCGATAAACTTGACAACGAAGTTGTGTTAGATTAAGGGTCATAATCGGTATTCAAACTAAGGCGTTGTTGTTACATAAATGATGTGCTTGGTAGCATAGTTATGCAAGTGCTGATTTTACTTTAAGCAAAACCAAATACGTTATACAACCTTCTTACACACAGGGCATCGTAATGTGTGTATCAAATTGCATTCATGGGACCTATACAATTATATACTCGTATACTTGCTCTAGCCACGGGCAAACATCGCATGGATTTCTCAGGAGTTGCCCTCCCCACGCAGAGGCACATACACTTGCTTATCATCAAATTACATATCATTAGACAAGAGGTGGTATAATAATTATTTAGCGGAAATTGAAAGTTATGTTTGATATTAATGTATCCTCTTTGCAAAAAACTCTTCGATCATGTCTTTGAATAAACGCATTGAGACGCAAACATTTTTTTTACATACATCAGCGTTTGAATGGATACAAAATTAAGCTTTACTCTCAGGGGATGAGACATTTTAAAGATTTAGTTTCTCTTGACAGGTTAATGGTTTTTCACAGGTTTTTATTTTTACTTCGACAATTATAATGAAGATATGTTGTTGTTTTTTTTCAAAAAACTTATCACGCACATCATACTTAGATTTAAACTCGACAACAATGAGGCATGTCAATACCACTTTTAACATTTCCATGACAATATATGTGTTTGGAACGGCATACATTACACTAAATTTATTCATTCTTGACCCTCGCTCATTCAATATTTCGGCCGAAGTCTTCTACGACTAGTTCATAAAAGCCGACCTCAATGCGAACATTCAATGTTTATGCACGGACTTTATCCGATAACAAGTACAATCCCAGGGGATTTGTTAGCGAATTTTGTGCATATCAGCTGATACAAATATGCATATAAAAAGGCTTTGCGCCAAGGAGCCAAATTATATTGATTTGGTAGAAATATTGGTACAAAATCCAAACTGTTTCGTTTAAAACCATTTTATAAGAAAGTCATTTTACACAATTTCTTCTATCGTTCTTACAGGAGATAAAATGCATGTCTTATTAGAAAATGTACGTCCTTGCGTAAAAACCTTGATATCTATAGTTTTTACTCTGGTTCAAAGTACTTAATTGCAACAAAAAGAAGAACTTCCACGTGTACACTTTTTTCTTTGGTCTGTTTGATAGCATAACTGTAAAAAAAGACTGTAGGTATGTTTTAGCACGTTTTGTTTTAAAAACTATATTCATTTTACAAAGTAATTGTAGTATTAATTTACTTATAATATTTGGGTTAGGTATATGTTTCTTTGAATCATTTGATTATTGACATTCAATTTTCCCAAAAATACAAACTGAACTTAATTATCGTGCAGGAATGAAAAACAAATCATACTAAATAATAAAACATAAAACATCAATATGCATACATGTTCTGGTTATAAAACATAACACAGTTCGAATCGCATCGATCTAAATCAATTTTTTAAAAAGGTCGAAATATGTTACAGAAGGCATTCATGTTTATTTTCAATTTAATATAATTAGCACAACATTTTAATTATGATTATTGCAAGTATTACCTTTAACGTCGAAATTTACTTTACTATTAAGAACATTTCTTTTATTATCTAAACAAAACATTTCCGTATTCTTCTCAAACTATTTTAATTTGAAGACAGATTATTTGCATAATCATATTTTCATTAGTCTATAATTATAATACATAAGTTTATGTTATAGAAAACATGTGCTAAAGACGCACATTATTTGATATATGTTTTCTTATATTCATAATGGGGAGATATACATACATGTTGCATTTACATAATAAATTCAGATACATTGATAAGAACGAAGTTTTGATAAAAAAAAAGATTTACGCAGTTTATCAGGAATTTAAAAGAATTGAATACATCTGTTTGCATATTTCATGGTTTGGCTTTATCGTTGTATTAGTAGCACTCTCTATGTACAACTCTAATAACTTAAGTACTGGTTGCTGTATTACAAATCAGATCCAGATTGCCAGGTTGATGCACAAGTTGTGCTCTTTTTAAATAATATTTACGAAATAACAATTCAACATTGAACATTCCTCGTGCATTAAGTACGCTTGAAATCCTAGAGGAATATGTCGTTTGATTTGAACATAATATGACGTTAATGCTAAATTATCATGTACCAGCTGTGATGTATTGCTGTTGTACTAAAGACACGTGAAGAAGACGTGCACTGTTAGCAAAGAATACTTGTTTTTAACCTTTCTCGGGATATTATTTACAAAGAGAAGGATTATAAATAATAATTATCAGCACATGATATATTCTGTGCTATATCTGGCAAATCGAATAAAACAATAACAAAAGTCACGTTTTATTACACATGTTTTCCTAAATGGTTTTGATATCTGCTCTCACATTGCATAAGTCCTAGACAGTATAATAGCTTATTTATTCTTGATTGACCATATCAAATCATTTTTCCTCCGCCCGGTTTGGCAAATAATCAGTACATGTATAAAAGTACATGTTTATTAACGAATACTACAGTATAAGATGCTCCTTAATAACTATTTGCGTGGACAAAATTCGAAATTGTACACAATTATTGTAAAATGTTTGTGTATTTATTGGGCAGATATAACAAATGATTTTTGGTCTAACACACACTTAAATTATTGCATTAACGAATACTCATTCTCTTATGAAGACATCAGACCCAGATATATCACTGATCCATTTATACTGGACAGTGGATACAGTACTGAACATATTGTAACGTTTATAAATCGTACAAAGTTATATTAAACCTCGTGTCTTATAAACCATTTCACTTGTGTTATGTTTTATATTTGGTGAAAACGAATCGGGCCATCTTCCTTTGCTTCGTTGTGTCTGATAATGCATGTGCAAGTCCATGTTTAAGTCAAGCTGTTTTTATTTGCCACATAGGGGTAATGTAAATCGGCATCAGAAGATACCCAAAATGTGACATTTATTATGCTCTTGGCATTATTGTAAAGGCAAGTCAATTCGTTTCGATCGTGTTTTTCGTTGCAAACAGGGCCATGATCAGTATGAGCATATCCGTAAAAACTTAAAAAAAAAGTAATTTATAAAATTGGATTTCGTAATTCAGAGAAGAAGACTAATTACATTCAAGCCATCGTTGGTCATTTAACAAATAAATCAGGATATTTTCTCCAAAAAAAATGTGGTTAATATCTTATTTAGGGTATCGCAAAGGGTTTTTAAAGGTTCAGTCATATTTTTACTGATGTACCAAATGAACGTTTTAAAGGTCCTGTTGATCTTTGCGTGTTCGTTAGAACGATACCCATTTCAGGGTGTTGTTGTAATTATCTTGATTAAAATGGATTTCAGTTATAAATTTCTTCGGAGAAAATATATTTTCTATATAATGGGTTATTTTTTATTGACAATGACTTGTTCTATTTGTACACGTTAATTGGTAATCCGAATTCCCTAAAGCGTATTTATGACAGTCTTTTTTGGAGCTTGTGTCTCCTCAACATCGTCATGTATGATTTATGGTTATTATTATGTTTGATTCTCATCTTATTTAGTCCCTGGAGACTCCGTCTTCTTGCAGAAATGAATGGCTGGGACAAACGTCGTGTTTCCTGTTATGGTGCGTTTATTTTATGCATGTAATAAATATATATAATATATAAGAAGTGAAACTCCAGAAACTGCAGCAGTATTGCAATTCTATAATACACACCTTTGTGGCCCTTTATTAATGGCAAGGAACCAATTGCCAAAACGGTACAGTACGGCACAAAACGAAACAACATATACACATAGTAGAATACATACAATATAAACATTAGTAGAATACAAACAATATAAACATTTTTGGAATACTTAAAAACTAATTGCTTTCTTTGAACAGAAAACTATCCAATTTTGGATTGACTAAATATAAATTTCGTGTGTTTGTATATCAAACCGTTGTCCTTAAGGTCTGTACAGGCTCACAAACAGTATGACTGTATAATAATAAATCCAAATGTATAGGATGGTATTTTAATAATCTTTTACAATGTCAAATGCCCAACTGTAAACGGCCACATGATACATATCTTTTGGTTTCTTATTTACATACTGGTTTCGCTAAATAAAACTCTTAAACTTATTTTTTACCGATCCCACACAGTCCCGCTACATCCTCTTCATTATTCTTGTTTTTCTCTTGGGGTACTATGTTCTCCTCTTATATTATGAAATATCAGTACACAAGCACAACATCAATAAATTATATCATGATTGTGTTTGTCTTGTTATTCAGGACGCTCTCCGAGAAAAAAAACTATAAGGCGATAAGAATATGTCAAATTACTGGATTGTAATGTTCATGGAGTTATAATTTTGACGACGTGACTTTAAGGATCAGGTAAGGCGTACAAATTTATTCGTCTTGACTGACCGGACGACAACGTATGCATTGCCTAAATACATTCCACCTACATTTTCTTGTTAAAACGTCTTACGTTTTGTGTAACTAATGAGAAACATCACGTTAGTAGTTCCCTCCGTTAAAAATAGTGCAGTATCATTCTTTCTTTGAAAACAGAAACAGTAGCAATATGCCGTTATAAACGTAATAAAATAGAATGTGATTCCGTAAGTGTGTAAAAAAACATACTTATCATCTCTAATTATTGTTGTAGTTTGTAATGCATTGTTTATATTGGCAACTCATAAATGTTTTTGTTTCATTAAAAAAAAAAAAATTTGGAATGTGTACCCGTTCTGGGTTATGTTAATACTTTTATTTTGGTATAAAACGAGTATATAAGACAGCCTAACATAATTGACGTACAGCTTGTGTCTGCTTGCTAAACATCAATTTTCCTATAGATAGTTATTATTATGCTATTTTTATTGTTACGATTTGGTCTTAAGTGACTTTGTCTTTATGTAAATTTGCATGACTGTGATACGTTTCGTGTGCCGTGTTAAAAGAAATGAGAATTTAGTTTTTTATGTGTGAAGTATGTATTGTCAGGCATTTTTGGAATACTTCAAACCCATGGCTGGGTTTGATAAGAAGTATATTCATTCTGGATTGACTAAAAAAAAAAAGGAACTTCTTGTATACACCCAATAATTTTCTCTTACGTCTGTACTTAGTTTCTGTATATTAATGAATCCACTTAGATATATGTATATTGTACTTCTTGTTTAGAGATTGTTTTTCAAAAATTTAATGCACAATTATAGACGAAAACATTATAAATAAATTCGTGTTTCCAGTTAAGATAATATATATATTATGGGGTATGTTGCAGCTTTAGATAAAATTAAGATGATGCTTAGTTTAACGGTTTCTTGTTTGTAGCGATCCAAATAGCATGTGTGTGTTGATGACATGGCAATATACCGATCTGACAAAAAAAACACTCAAGTCAATTACATCATTTTACTTTTTCATATTGTGTGTTATTAGTGTCCATTGTTATACGATATTAAGCTTTTAATTTTTATATTTTCGTCTAATAATGTGTGGTGTTCCTCTGCATATGCCATTTCGGGGGCAATGTGTGTGGGGAATACGGACAACCCATATGTTACAATAACCACATTCAATACAGAATTGAGATGCATATTTACTAGTCCAACTTGTTGACGCTCTCAAATATTAAGCTACTTTTTATTTGGGTAATATTTGGAGCGTACAACGGGGGAAAGACCAAAACAATGGTGGGAAGTTTACCTTCTTTGTCTATATTGTTGCGCAAGGATTGTGTGCGCAAACATTCAAGCCCCGATATCAGACAGTTAATATCAACGGCTTGCAATAATATTTACAAACCTGTGAAGATAATTCATTTCTCGATAATGTTCCGTAAGAATTGTGAAATGACACTTTGAATGTTGCCCGCCTGAGCAATTTTAATCGAACCACTATTCAAATTTTCAATTTCTCTCGCTTCTCCCGCTGTGTATCTTTCTATCGAGAACGCAGCATCGATGTAAACCATCGGGTTTAAATGTGAAGAATAAACGGCGAAAAACACCGTTTGCGTTCGTCTGTTGTGAGCGCAGAGCGTTATATAGTAATGCGATGTTATTATACTTTTCTGGATTAATTGTTGTTTTTCTTCTAAAGTGACAATTTAAAATTTGCAAGTTCTGGAATAAATAACATCTTTTATATGTATACGGTAGATAAATACTAGTGATACAGATCGTAGAGTATACCATCCTATATGTAACGTAGAATGTAAGAAACGTTGAAACGATCATATTAATTATCATTTCAGTTTTGTGGAATAACATATAATTTTAGAACTATTTGTCATATGTTCCAAGTAAAAAACGATAGTTAACGTGCGCATATTCATTCCAAATTCACTAGCTGATGAATTACTAATATGACATTTATATTATAGACAAATTACGCGTACACGTTACACTGTAGTGTCGACAATCCGCATTTTCTGATTGGTTGATATTCAAATCTGTTTCATAACATTGCGTGAGGTTAGTAATTGTGTTGCGAATTAAGCAGACGTTTAACTTAACACTTATTGCCTTTCTAACTTCAATTCGACGATTTTTGACGTAAAGATGGACTTCTGAACTGAAACTTAATGAGTTGGTAATGTTATTTTGCAATTTTAAGCATATTGATGAAAATTTAAACTTTCTGGTTTCCACCACGTAATTGGTCGTTGGCCGATAAGACGTTCCAAAGAATTTAGCGCATATAAAAAGTACCTCTAGTTTTCTTAGCACGTCTTATAAATAAGACTACATACCTACGATTTTTGTAAGATATGTTTCTAGTTACTTCAAAGATAAAAGAAAAAAAAAATAGGTAAACATGCAGGCTATAAGATTACATACATAAGGACCTCAATATACAATTTTAAATAATACATTTTGATGCTATTTTTAATGTATTTATATTACATCATGAGTTTCTAGTATACATTTCTTCAAATAGACAGATCGGTGGATAAAATGTCAGACGAACAGTATATGAAACGAATTTCTGACACATGTATTCTTAATATGTATAACGTGTTGTTATGTTTCTCCATTAACAATTACTTGTTCCATTCCAACACATTAATTGACATCCAGTTTTCCTATAATTAACGCTAGTTATTATGTTTTTTCTTGTTAAGTTTAGTCTCAGGAGACTCGATCTTCCTGTAGTTGTTACCGTCTTGGATACACTTCTCGAGCAGCGTTATGGTGCGCTGATTTTATATATAACGAGAATATTGTCTTATTTTAATGTTTTGTAACTAATGGCTCGATTTGAATAGATTTTTTTTCCTTATGTTCTTTATGTCCGATATGGCTGTTAAATCCAGTTATATTGTTTGATTGTATGTTTGCGTTTTCATATGATATTGACTATGAAATTGGCGCTAAATTGATAATACGTTGACTTTGTTTTATGTATCTGACTAACATTGTTATATTCATAGGCATATTGCCTCATGTATAAGATTCTACTCAACAAATGACAAAATCTTCATTGTGGAATGACCGAACACAAATGCAACTTCTTTTCTACACCGAACGAATTCTCATTCCTACACTGGCTAGTAAAAAAGTATGATTTGATATTGATGAAACTAGATGTTTAAAAATGATCTTTTACAAATCGTTTTTACAGAACAAATGCATTTCACGATTAAGAAATTCGTGTTTCGCACTAACATATTACACAAAAATCAAATGACGCCTTTAAAACACTGGAACCTATTTTCAATGATAACATTTTATAATTATATTTTCCACAATGTAATAAGATACATCGCTGGTCCGTTGAAACATATGGAGCGGAAAAATGCTATGAATCAGCTTTAGACAGAATGAAAATGTTGTACAATAAACGATTTTTTGTTTGGTGTAAGCCACATCTCATTAATTAAATGCTATGATATGTTGCGTAAAATATTGAAAACGAATCAAGCCTTGTGAATCAATATTTACTTTCGGATTGTTAATATTGTAGCCCTATTGTTACTCTTTATTTTCCTAAAAACGGACGGGGTTTATCGACAAAGGTATTGGTACAGCCAAATTACTGGATTTTGAATTGGTATAATATAAGTATATATAAACAGCTAACAAATATGATACCTTGGCATTTAGTTAAAACAAAAAGATATTAATTACGAATTATTGCATATTGCACATTACATTGCATATTTTATAAAAAAATACACTGTTGATTGTAAAGAACGTTCGGTTATTAGAAGAATTAGTAAAGAAGAAAAGCACTATTGATTTTGGATACAATCCATTCTTTGTACTTTATTTATAATTACTTGTGATATATGGTTTTATGTCGCAATAACGACAAAACATTCGCAGATTCCCTTCACATTCGTGCAACGCATTCTCGCGTTTATCTTATTTTGCGCCTTGAGAAGCTAACGACCGCAATACAGTTAAGCCCCAATTACAATACATAATTTGGTTTATTTTATTTATGGTATTTGTGTGTGTAACATGTTGGTTTCTGTTTGATATCATAGTCACAGTCTGAAAACTTAAATTTTTTTTTTTGAAGACCTTGAAATAAATTGTAAAGCATTTTATGAGCGCCAACGAACGCTGAGGACTGACACAGTGGATTTACATTGCGTTATCCCTGCCCCAAGGTTCGAGCATCAGAAGCGTTCAATGCTAAAGCGTCTACTGTCTAGGCCTTGTAAGGTACAGTTCATTATATTTAGGACAAGTTAATACATGTAAAAAAACATCCACGATATTAAACATGTCTGTTTAATACATTATTTATAGACTTGTCTTAGTATCTTAAAACCTGAGTTGTAACCTTTTCAGAATCAATCATAATTGAATGCTTAAGAAAACCAGTCGGTCAAACCACTAATAATGTATCATTTTTTTTATTATTAACACCTGACACCTAAAACGTTTTATGTCTTTTTGTGTATACGATGATTAATTGCTATCATATTAATATTTGTGTGAATTTTTCATTTATTTGGTTATGTTGGTATTTGATTTCAAGGGTATTGATTTAAAATATAACCATTTATTACTAAATTTTCAAGTAAAAGAATTACATATTGCAATAAACGAGACTACACATTCCAATTTAACTAAATTTCGACCAATTAACTGACAATAAAACCGTATAAGTAGTCCAGATTTAAAAGGATATTCTCAAATTACAAAAAAACTTCACTTTTACAGTTCCAAGTAAGTGATCCCAGTCTTAATCATTGTATTTTTATATTTGGTCTTATGTTACAAAAGTAGTGGATACGAACAAGAATTTCTCTCCTGACATACAGTTTCTGGAGTTTAATCGTTACCCATATTAACATCCACAATAGTTTGATATGTGCTGTGTGGATGAAGCAGACAGAATCGCCGTAAATATCTTCAATGTTGTCATAGTTCAGTCTTCAGAGGCTTAAAGCAGTAGTTCTAGTTTTGTCACGAGAATGAAACATATTTACATCTTTCGTACACCTTCTTTGTTTTACATATTTCAAAATTCATAATTTAAACGCTCGTTTGGTCTATTATCAATTATGAGAAAAGTCTGAGAAAGAATTTTCTCTCCTGATATAGTTTCTGGAGATTCATATTTTTCTACATTAACACGATTTCTTATAACCTATTAATTAACTTCACACAAAATATACCCCAATGTCAAAGACGCATTTAATAATAAAATTGTACTGCTACTAATAGTTACTTATTGTCATAATCAAATGGTGTGTTGATATGTGTTATGAATAACGTATTGTCTGTAGCAAGGCATTAATAGACATAAGACGATAATTCAAGAAGTTAACGACATAAATCTATTTACACCTAATGTTGACAATGATAGTGATGCTATTATCAACCAACAAAATGTTTAATTGAACAGATGCAACAGTCTTGACAACAACACGGTAACACATGATACTCTGGAATAAATAGACAGTAATTCTAGGACACTGATCTATAATAGAAATTACCTCCGCCCACTTTCTGTAATATCAGGTAACTGTCAAATGACTTAATTATGCCCCGCCCCTTTGTGTAATGCTACACTGTTTAGGATCCTAAGTCTTGGAACTATTTTCGTAGAAATTTCATTTAAAAGCACCCAACACATCGATCTTGGTCGGAGGCTTTGAAGCGTTGATGAATTAGGGGCATGATGATTTTAACAGTTCTGACCAGAACATTGTCCACACAATTAACATAGAAATATAGTTCATGGAAGAATTTAGAAACATCATTTGACGAAAAATCATGTAAATACAATTTCCAGTTCAACAATCGCCATCTTAACAGCATAACGTTAACAACAAGCAACGAACACGTTTAAATGAACAATTTTAAAGTCATAGCTTTCAATCGACAATAAGCAACGCTGGTAGTATAGTATATCTAGTTTGTATAATCGTTAAGAATGCCCGACAATTGGTTGCGATTCGGTTCTATCCCCAATACTTTAATGTACATATGCGTGTATGTGAGCGTCGTGTACCGTTTGATATATGCATGTAAAACCTGTAGTATTTTGTCGCGGTCTTTGTGGTCCAAAAGCTGTCATTTGAATTATTGGTCGTGTTTCTTTAATTTTGTAATCAATGTCCGTCTAGAAAATTGTCTGACACACCCGCGCTGTCTACCTAAATTACCCGGGTTCACAATATAACACGAAACTACAACAACAAATAAGATTCAAAATCTAAATTCGTGTCTGAAAAAAAGAAGTATTTGCCCGTTATACACTTTTGGAAATTTAACTCTGAACAGACCTTTTGCTTCCTCCAACAGTCTTACAAATGATGTGTACAAACAACAAATTGTCAGTTATGCGTAAAAAAACTATTTCATAAACAGTAATTGAATACCGTTTGAGTTTTAACTTCATTTGTGTTTATAATATTCAAGCATTTACTATAACATGCACTCTAGACTCGGAAGCTGTTAAACGAGATATTATAACATTATAGCATTTGAATTTTGGATAATCAGGTGAACATTACACATACAATACTATATATTAAAATGAACAGAAAGCACAACAAATTTGATTATGGAATACTATGCAATAAATATTGTCTTAAATAATTTCGTCATTTTGAAAGACATAAAGAATTTTCGTTAAAAAACTATAACTCTTGAAATACCTTGAACAAGCGTTCGCTTCTTCAACAGAAAAATATTCATTGAAAGACCACGCCGCAAACATACTTCAATAAATTATTGGAGTCGGCTAAAATAGCGCTTGTATAAATACGCCATGCGATTTGCCAGTATCTTCAGCGGCACCGCTATCTTGCTCTGATAGAAGTGGGAAACATTAACGCTTAGGAGCGCTCGTTAATGAAATAATGTTCGGTAAGTGAAGTATACGTGTTGGTACATTTATTCCTATAGTTGGTGAATGCTGTTGAACGTGGTATCAATGTTTCTCTGGAATATACTTATTTTTTTAAGGAATGTGCACAGTTAGTATTTTAATGATAATGTTTTTTTATTTTATTTTTATTTTTGTTTATAAATTTATCAAATTGGAATATATGGAGTTATATTATATTAATATACATGTTTCTACAATAATGGACAATTATTTAATCGTTAGATCACTTGTTTTGATTTAACACGTATACTTAAATAGCTTGAAGAATTTTATACATTTGATCATTTGATGTTAATGATGAATGATATGAATGCACCATGGAAACATGAAATTACAGTTTACTGCCTGGTAGAAGGCAATAAGCTAAGATACTCGTTAACATAATTAGCTTATACAACTACTGCGTTAACAGATAATTATGATATAGATCAGCATCTCTGTATTGAATCGTGTTATAAAAACTTCTTGTGCTCAATATTATATTTAATTTCAACAATTTGTGTTTGTCTGTCTGTCTTTAATCAGATATAATAATATAGCGTATTACAAGTAGGAAAGACAAACCAAACATAAAGCGTATGCTCACAGGAGCTCTAACAAATAACAACTCAAACGCAATCAAAACATTTACAAATATAAGCATACCACGTGTGGTGTTGAGTGGATTTTAACATTATATGATAATATATCAGTTCTTTTGCTAGACCCGATAATGTCGAGTTACTAAATATTTATGTTTTTTTTTCGGCCATACAATAAATGATAGCATAAAAATGTATAACTGTGCTTATTTTCAGATATAACAGACAAGTACCCAAGTCTAACACACGATGGGTGAAGCAACGGCCGTACATGGTGAAACATTATTCATGAACACTTCTTTGAATGAGTCGTATATTTATACTAACGAACTTTATCCAGGTAAAACACACAGCAACGATAACGATGGTCGTTTATTGGACATTTACAATACTAGATTATACAGTCAAGAAATACATGAATCATTTTTGAATAATCTTGACCGACATTCCGCAACGTTCTCAGGCGTTCTTGCAATCTGGACATTAGCTGTAAACTCATTTATAATAGTCCTCTGTTCAATGGGCTCGTCGACTAAACAGGATGCTATTTACGGTCAAATAATCAACTTTTGCGTTTCAAATATTCTGACTGCGGTTTTCATACTACCGCTCACGGTTTATCAGATCTTACATGTTTGGGAACTAGGACCAATTATATGTAGAATGTTCATAGTCTCTGATATTGTACTGCCATTCGTTTCATTTATCATTATCATCATCATAACCTGTGACAGACTGTTGGATATAACGCACCCTGTACTACACTCGTGGCTGTTCCAAAAGTCACTTTTGAAGGTGATCGTGTTGACACCTTGGATAGTAGCGGTGATAACAGTAATCCCAGTATGGACATCTGGACTCATGCCACATGGGCAAGTACGGATGCTTTTTTCTGATGTCACAAGAGAGTGGTATTGTGTGCATAGTACTTACATATTTTATCCCTTTAATGATGATCGTGATTCTGACATTCAAACTGATATTGTCTAAACTACAACGTAGAAACTTTATTAACTGTACAACACACACCTATAAAAACACGCGTGATAATAATCTACTAGATATCGACGAGGTTACTTCTAGTTCAAAACCAACACCTGAGCATTACCCTAACAATACTCCTCGTGCTACGATTAATGCCGTTGCTGGCTCAAAACGTGCAACGACCGGAAACAAACCTGTAGAAATATTAACGGTGTGTTTGGTAAACATTGTTTACGCTACCATGTGGTTCCCTTTCCAGTCGGTAAGCCTCGTGAACACCCTTTGTGATTCACGTTATTGTTCGCTGTCACCGGAGCTTACGCAGGTTGTGACACTCTTGGCGGCTTCCAGCGCAGGGGTGGCTCCACTTATTTGGCTTCGTGACAAGAACTTGAAAGACAATATTAACCATATCCGTGGAAAACAAAGGTCCACGAGTCATCAAGATAGCGTTGCTAGTGAGGAGTCATTTGTTTAAAAGATATGTAAACATATTATGCCATGTTAAATGATTAGATCGGTTTTCAATGTTGGAGTGTATGAGAAGGTATGATCGTTGTTCAAAGGGTAAGATGGCGGACAAACGGAGCTGTAAACATCGTGTAGAGACAGCGACATCCACACCTAACGTTATGCATAATAAATATGTCATTTTTACAGGCAAGTTAATGTATCAATGCAATGGCATCATAGCTATACAATTTTCCCAATAAATGTAATTGTAATCAATTTGTCAACACGGCGTCATTTCCTGAAAAGTACAGATTATTCCACTAATGTTGAATATTATTGTTAACTGGATGGACAATTTCAAAGTTAGGAAACATTAAATCAACAATTGATGATATTACAGTGAAATTTTAATGTATGGGAAAATGTTTCTCTTATTGACAGCAAAATCTAAGAAATAGAACTAAGCCGCTAATTGTCATGTACTGCTTAATATGACACTAAAGATGCTTTCGTGAGGCTGGACAAATTTTTAATCGACTCCAGATAATACAAGACAATTGCCTAGGTAAGCGTTGGGAGTGCTGGGCAATATGTGACCTGGACCGTTTAGGGGCTCACAGAGGACAAATGTTCATCGCCGAAATTCGTGAAATTACTTTCACAATATGACAGAATATGTCTCACGGAAACGTAGACACATTCAACATTAAACATTAAATTGTCTTGATTGAGTGACCCAATACACTCATATTGACAATTTAAAAATAGTCGTTCTAAACGTGAAAGTTGTAGAATTATTGTGTATATCAGAGATACTAAAGGAAAAGAAGTATGGGTTTTTAAAAATACAATAGATTGTCTTTTATGGAGACCATACCATCACTGACATGTATATAGGAGTAACATATACCACCCTAAAAACTGTTCACATATTGTTTTATGGGAATATGTTTAAGATAATTGAATCGACTAATCAGAAATTCAAAGCATTCGGTTCGGTTTATGTATCGAAAGACGCACATTCAACTTTTATATTGCGTATGAATATTGTTAAAGTAATCATGAATGCTTAGCCAATGATCATATTATGATTAGGGAATCGTGTGATATGAATTCAAACCGCTACGGGAACAAATTACTAGATTTACATATGGCTACACAGTTTCAAGTCCTTAATGACTGATTATATAACGATAAGAATATTTGGAAAACAACGCGCTTTACTCACAATGGTGAAAGTCTGGCTGACTTTATATAACTACGATTGCCAAATCTTCAAAATATCACTTTGAAATACAAATTTTAATGAATTTTCTAAGCATTTGCCCCTTGAATTAAATGGAAAAAACGGGGACAGCTAGTAACAACTATACGCGAGGACCAAAACAAATATTTACAGAGCAATTTGCTTGAGTATTCATCAAGTGGAATATAACGGGAATATATTTTAAATTATTATAATAAATTCAACAAACTTGGTTAAAATATAGCGATTCTTCTCATACAATTATTAAAATCTCACGCAGTCATATATAGTAAAATGCATTCTATATAATTTCATGTTTGTAGTTGCACATGTATTTGTTTATTATTCCGACGCCTTCTTATTTATTTTTGGCTTATTGTGCGTATGTTTTTGACGATGTGTTGTATAGGCTTTAGTTATAAATGCGATTTCTGTTCTGTTGTGTGTACTAGTATTGTTTTTAAATATTGGATGTTGTCTTCACTTTACATAGATATCGTATGTTTATGATTAATTATGCTGTCTTTTACCAAGCTAAAATATATGTTTCTTTAAACTGTTTACTGGAATATATACGTTTTGTTTTATGTTCGTCATAGAAATCAAACCTTACAAATCACACACGCCATTAAGAATGCTTTTCGAAGTACAAACACCACAAAATGTATTTTTTGTCTGAATCAGATTCCTGAATTAGAATAAAAAGCCAAACGCGACCGAAAGAGTATTAGCTATGAGCTTTTCTAATACAAACATCACCGTACAGAACATCTTATTTGATATTGGTAAAAAACAGTATTTACATATATTAAGCATAATTCTGAGAATGTACAATATAGAAGACACTGCGATTTTTGTATTGGTGTTTTTACGCAACGGTGTATTAAACTTAATCTTAAGAACAACACAAAATCAAACCGACGGTGTGGACGCATTTAGCACATAACGGAGAAATAAATCCAAAGGAAATTAATTGCGTGTACCTTCTATGGACATTTTTAACTGCGCTTCACAATCATTCTTCACTTTTTCCCACTGAAACTACATCCGCGTACAAATGTATGAACAGCTATCGAGCTTATACATTTTCGATTTAAATGTAAAAAAAAAACATCAAGCCGTTAATTCGTTCGAGTTTTTTTTTAAATAATGTGCAACTTCATTGGTCCAACAAATAACTTATTAAAATCTTGTTCAACATAGTACAAGGCAAGTGGTAGAATGGTTAAATAACATACGGCATAATGTAAAGTATCAATTGAAGAGCACATTTACGAAAACAAAACTGATGTCACTAAATTTGTATTATAATTGGTATAACATTAATTATAAGGATTTAATCTTTTTAACTGTTGGCATGTAAAGTAAATTGAATGGCGTTGTCAAAAAGGTTATGTCGATCACTAGGTTGTTAATAATGGGACCATTTCAGAATCAGTCTGCTAACCGGTAAGCGAATAAAGTCATGTACGTATATTAACGTTCACATTCACCGTTCCTGAATAATAACAAAATATGATGGCGGTAGTATTTTATATATTTCCACGCAAAATTCTTTTTTGAATTAAATGGACGAAATAACAAAAGTGAACCCAATTAACACATAATATGAAACAACTCTAAATTTGTTAGCTGGCATTTTGATCTATTTACCAACATGTATGCCATACAGCCTGCAGAGGCCAATATAACATTAACGCACATCATTCTTCGACTGTACACGTGCCACGGCTTACACATCAGTTAATGGCATCGTGATACAATAAGAGATTATTCCATTTGCAGATTATGTCAGAAAAGCTTGAGGCTAAACACGTGATTCGAAATATTTGTATTATACAGAGAGATTTCTTTATTTTCTTAAAGCATAGATTACGACAAAATTAGACAAATTATCATGTATGCAGTAAACACATATTACAATATATTTTGATTTACTATCAATGCAGATTGGAAATCGTTAACAGAGACAATTCTGAAAATATTAATTTTGCTTTTGATTAGCAACATTCCCACACCAAAATGAAATGTTCTTTTAATGTCTTTTTTATCTATTTTATTTTTTATTTAAAGGAAAACTCTAGCTTTTTGAGAACAAACCTGTCCCAAAGATTTTATTTTCATCTGAATTTAAAAATATCTAAAGAACAATTTTACAAATTTGCCAGAATATTTAATCTTATTTATCAATATTTTCGATCGGGTTCATTTTTTAATTTTTGCAATGAAAGTTTAAAAACAAATTCATTTTCGAAATTATAATTCACTCCGGGTTAATTGGTTATAGTTGATTTTGTTTTTGGCATACTTTTTGTATTATTGTTTAGCTAACCTGATTGCATGATAAGCGTGAGAGTATATTTTATGAGCATGTTTAATGTTGTAAGCTTGCAAAGTTTAATACAACCTTACTTTTTATAAAGAAGAGATGTTATTGAAACTCGTTTTGATTTCAATTCATCGTGCCTCAGTAAAGTACAGTTCTCGTGCTCTGTTCTAGATATAACGATTTAATAATACAATAGTAATTAAATTGAAATGCATTATGCTTTACTGCTATTTTATTTGAATTGTGATGCTATTAGGTTAATCTGTATGTAAATATTTAATGACTTATTTAGGGCAAAATGTGAGGTGAAGAGCTCCTTAAAACCGTTATAAACACCCAGTGTTTTTTAATTAACCGTTCCAAGGCGGTCACCCCAGTTTTGTTTATATATATATGTGAGTGCGTTTGTTATGTTCTGTATTTACAAGTCATCTCTTCACTTCATCGATGTGGGTATGCTCAACTTCAACAGTACGCCACATACATCTGATTTAGTATGAATGTATATTACAAATAACAAGACAAATCTTAAAATGTTTATTTGCTTTTGGTTTGAAACACTCAACAACAAAATGAAATATACATTTAATGTATTCCTTTAATTAATTTTATTTTTTTCGCGTTAAAGCACAAGTTTAGCGTTGGAAGAACAAACCTTTCACAAAGATGATATTTTTAGCTGAATATGAAAACATCTTATGAATCATTTTACAAATGTCAGAATATTGGACCATATTTATCAATATTTTCAATATGGTTCATTTTTTAATTATTTCAATCCAAATTCTAAATATTTTCATGTTCGACAGTATAATTCAAACGAATAAAATCAGTAGACATCTCTAATGATGTTTGCTTTTGTATTTTCTTTTTTACTGCTTACTCTTGGGTTAATTAGTTCTTTTTTGTCTATGGCATAATACATAATATGTATTACTAATCTGATTGCATGACATGTGTGAGGTTATATTTTTTTAGCATTTGTAATCTAATGTTGTAAGAAAGCAAAGTATTAACCCATTTATGCCTAGCGTCTAGAAAAAAAGGCATTGGCAAACAGCATAGACCCAGATGAGACGCCGCATGATGCGGCGTCTCATCAGGGTCTGCGCTGTTTGCTCAAAGGAATTTCTGTAAATAATATTCTAAATTTAGAAATAAATATACTAGACATCCCTAATTTTGTAAATAATTTGATTTTTTTTAGAAGGATGGGAGAGTCCACTAGGCATAAATGGGTTAATACAACCTCATATCTGCTTCTGCTTGTATTTCCCGATGACGATGATCGAAATGTAAATGCTATATGATGCTATGTCTCTTAAAAAATTTATGCCTAGTGGACTCTCCCAGCCTTCCAAACTGGATCAATTTATTTCCAAAATTAGGGATCTAGTATATTTATATCTTTATTTAGAATATATTTTACAGAAATTTATTTAAGCAAACAGCGCAGACCCTGATGAGACGCCTCAACATGTGGCGTCTCATCTGGGTCTACGCTGTTTGCCAAGGCCTTTTTCCTAGACGCTAGGCATAAATGGGTTAAGTTGTTTTTGTATAACGAAGATATCTAGTTGTTACTCGTTTTGGTTTCAATTCATCGTGCCTCAGCAAAATACAGTTATCGTGCTCTGGTCTGTATATTACCCTTAAATAGTAAAATAGTAATTAAATTGAAATTTATTCTGATTGACTGCTTTTTTACTTGAATTGTAATGCATATAAGTTAATTTGTATGTACTCTTACATTTTTAATGACTTTTCAGGGCCAGGTGAGAGCTTTGGAGCTCCTTAAAACCGTTTCAAACAACTACTGATTTTGAATTGACCGTTCTAAGGCGGTGACCCCAGTTTTGTTCATGTTCGTAAGTTTGTTATGTACATGTGTGATTGTCTAGTGCATTCATTTTGTTTCTCAGTCTTTGGCAATTGGTGTCTTGCCATTAATAAAGGACTACAATGTGTTATAAGGGTTTTCTCTTCGGCTGGTGCAGCTGAAGTCTCACTGTATGAGTATTTTAATGACGTTTTACCATTATAAATAACATTCAATTTTTTTTGTAATATTTGCATACCCAACGTTCGTATTTGAAGCACGCATTTGAATGTGGAATGCATTTATTCCAAAACGCTTTGATAGCAATACATTTGTCTCGATAACGTATTGGGAAGTTCACACAAAACGGTCATGAGCTAATTTGTATTTCGGAGTGGTTCTCAAAGATAACACAAGGATTTAAGTCTTCGAGCGTTTGTCGAACGCTGTCACGCAAGTGTGAGTGGATAATTCTGGGCTTGCGCAGGTTCGTGATTGCAATATAGAAGTGTCAAACTGCTTAATACGTTCGTATTACCTTGCTATTTTCGTTATATTAAAAGAGAACTTGGTTTATGTTTTTATTTCCACGACAATGTTGCTAATAATACTGAAAGATTCGTTTCTTTTCTGAGTGAGCGACACATTTTTTACACTAGTGCTCCAGATATTTATTCATTAAATGTTCATATTCTACAGTATCCACGTGACGACTGATGCTATCACCTGCTAATACTAATTTGTATTGTATCATGGTAAATATTGTAAGGTTTTTTCTATAATTGTTTTGCAAAAAGCGACATATACAGGTGCCTAGTAAGTAGCATAATTGTATGATCACGTTTTGTTCGTTTATTTTCTTTGTTTGCGTGTTTTTGTTTATTTGTGTTCCAGAATTTTTAATGACGACGATGAATACTAGTTTATATATTTATATTATAATATGTTTTTACTTAGAATTGTTTTGTTGGGAAGTTGCATCATTTAAATCGTTCCTTACTGATTTAAGAACAAATTTGATACTTAGTGTTGGTTATTACGGTTATAACAATTAACCGATGGGTACGAATCAAACTTGGAGGGTTATATTTCGATCTTTCCACAAATTTATATAAGTTTTTCTGTCTTTTATTATAACTATTTAAATCTGTACTCCGCCATGTTTCAGCAACATACATTGCCACATGCGTTCCCGTGATATCAAGACTCCAAAACAATTCCAAGTGACTTTATAAACATTGGGTGAATAATTAACGTAACGTCATAGACATTCATACACACACTTGTAATGCTAATACAAGGAAAAAATCTAAATTAAGTACATATACTGTTATGACGCTCAAAACGATGTCATTTTGCTACCATCATTTTGCGTCTTTATGATGAACAAATCTGGCAAAAGCACCAGCTTCACTTCACAGGTCAAACGCGTTTGGGCAAATGAATATTCCATAACCATATTGCAGGCTTCTTAACAGTATTTTTAAGATACACAATGTTTAATGGGCATTAAGCGAGCTGTAAATAATGTGCCCCCCCCACGCTTTTGGAGTCAATCATCACAGTTGCAAAACATAATGAACAAGTAGGAATTTCGATTTTAATGGCCAATATATTACATCTTTGTTCGAAATATAGAGAATACTAGGTCGGTGCCGAATAAAGCGAAGTTTATTTTGCGAGGATTAGAAAATCTGAGCCACGAGCCTTGGCGAGTGGTTCAGATTTTCGGGCCGAGCAAAATGAACTTCGCTTTTTTCGGCACCGACCTAGTATTCGATTTATCCCATCAATTTCCTATTTATCCTACATTTTTTTTATATTTAATTTGTTTCTTATGCAATCAAAAATCAAAATCAGATTAAATTAACTGAATCTAACCTTGCGTAGTAATATTAAAATTGTGTGTCACTGTGATCTTTCCCGTTTACGCCACTCGAAATAGTCCTTAAGAATTCCATTCAAAAGCAGAGTAATAAGACACAATATCGCTATATGCCTATATTCAAATTTAATCAGCATTCCAAATGTTACACACTCAAGTAGAACACACACGCTTTTGTTCAAACTAAAATTCTAGTTTCACCACTGCAATAAACAAAAGAATGGCTGCCATTTTGAACTTACGTCAGGCATGATTCAGCATTTATCCCCGCCGTAAATTTTAATCTATAAACAACTCTTCTTTTTACACAATTTTTAACTGAACTGGCATAACAAAGTCAAACATCTACTGCTTCTTGTTCTACTCACTAAATTAATGTAATTACCATGTTTATTTTCGTCAGTTTTGTTTACTTTTATGGCGAGTTAAAAGTTCTGCACACAAAACAAAATTGATTTCTTCATCGCCATTTGGTATAAAAACACGCTTACCTCAATGACAACTTTAATCAAATCCTAATAAAAATACAGTAACAACGATATGTACTTCCATTTTCTGTTGAAAAGACGATAAGTACAAACAAAAACCAAAAAACGTTCGAACTAGTATCTTACCTTTTATTATCCCTTTAAATCCATAAATAATCCATTTAACACAATAATTGACGATTTCGCATTTATGGTCTTTAATAGTTATTTAAGCATTATGGTTAAATAAAGACCCTTATGCTATCCTATCACTAGTCATTTTTCAAATGTGTTTATGAACTCGATAAACTTTCTACTTTGTCACAAGCTACGTCAGTCAAAATTAAACTGGTGTGTTTCGTCACAGAAATTACGTCACACGAGATTCGTCATAAATTGCGCAATCAATTGAATGAAAAATAAAAGTACGGAATGCCGGTTTTAAGATAAATTTAAGTGGAAAGTCGGCTTTAATTTATATACGGTATATTGATTTGAAAAGATAACATTCATTTCATGTATAAATCCAAAAAAGTAGTCCGCCGCGCGTGACAGCTATATTTCAACAGTGTTGAAAATTAACGAAAATATATTCCACCGTGGTTTATTTCGACAATGCACGTCTGATGATGGGATAAAATAGTATGATAACACATATACATTTTTGCATTATTTGCCTGCATTAAACGTTTGGGTAAACTTCCACAATATGGGATTTTAACTACTTCCCCCAACACAATTTATCTCAAGTGACAGACTTAAAATCCGTGGATAATGCAGATACAGTAAAACTGCGATAACTCGAGATAGCACGGGACTGACCTCGATGCTCGAGTAATCGCAGGTTTCGAGTAATCCATGGTTTTATTTGTTTTCACTATTTCGGTTTGTGATGCTTAACTTCTTACCGCAAATGCTTTATTTACATGTAAGACGGTGCTTGGAAAAAAAGGCTTTGTAAAAATCGCTTAAGGTTACAGTATACTAAACTAAACAATAAGAATGATCGTTCATTCATTTAATTTAATCAACATAGTCCTTCACTAGATTGCTCAGGAGTTTGACAATTAGTAAGACTATTTTCTTTCTGTGTTGCCATGATGCAGCGCAAATGACAAGGAGGAATTCAGTTAAGAGATTCCGATGTTTTATCTGCTACGCTCTCTTTTATACCATACATTTTATCATAATTATCGATTGCTGGTAGTTATTTAATTATTATTAAAACTGTGTAGCTTTTATCTGCATCTCAAAGGATGACAATTTGCAGTGTTTCTCAAACTGCGACTAACTTCACACGTAATCAAGCGTTTTTTGTCTGCTTGATTGCGCTGTTATCACAAATCGAATATTGTTAGCACCGACCAGACGAGAAAGTGTCTTCGAATAATTGCCCGTTAATTAGGTGTGAAATGCCTTACAGGGACCAGCACACATCCTTGAGTTATCAAAAATCGCATGTTTGAGTTATTGCGGGTATTTTTATATAGAAATTAAAGGAAAATGATAGGGACTTTCTTTAATGCTCGACTAATCGCAGTTTTCAAGAAACCGCCAGCTCGAGTTATTGCAATTCTACTGTATTATTTGTTCTAAAAAAATAGCTATACCGCTTGTTTAACCACGTGTCTTTTTACTGATAATTCTTTGGAATTTCTAGAACTACTTTAACAACTTAAAACTGCGCACATGGTTCGTTGCAGAATGACCCACACGTAAATTCAATCTCACTCATCAGTCAAAACCAGTTTTAATGCCGCACGGATACATCAAGCCGTATACCCTGCTCGATAAGAGAATCAGACTCGTTCAGGATAAATCTATTGAGAGGAGTTAATTTCTTGTATCTACTCGAAATAAGTTAAGATTAAAGTTTCTCTTAAATATAGGTCAGATACAAACTAAGTTAACGCTAATGCACATAAATTGTAGAGTTCAGTTTAGTTTAAACATATTTTATTTCCAAATTGNGACAATTTGCAGTGTTTCTCAAACTGCGACTAACTTCACACGTAATCAAGCGTTTTTTGTCTGCTTGATTGCGCTGTTATCACAAATCGAATATTGTTAGCACCGACCAGACGAGAAAGTGTCTTCGAATAATTGCCCGTTAATTAGGTGTGAAATGCCTTACAGGGACCAGCACACATCCTTGAGTTATCAAAAATCGCATGTTTGAGTTATTGCGGGTATTTTTATATAGAAATTAAAGGAAAATGATAGGGACTTTCTTTAATGCTCGACTAATCGCAGTTTTCAAGAAACCGCCAGCTCGAGTTATTGCAATTCTACTGTATTATTTGTTCTAAAAAAATAGCTATACCGCTTGTTTAACCACGTGTCTTTTTACTGATAATTCTTTGGAATTTCTAGAACTACTTTAACAACTTAAAACTGCGCACATGGTTCGTTGCAGAATGACCCACACGTAAATTCAATCTCACTCATCAGTCAAAACCAGTTTTAATGCCGCACGGATACATCAAGCCGTATACCCTGCTCGATAAGAGAATCAGACTCGTTCAGGATAAATCTATTGAGAGGAGTTAATTTCTTGTATCTACTCGAAATAAGTTAAGATTAAAGTTTCTCTTAAATATAGGTCAGATACAAACTAAGTTAACGCTAATGCACATAAATTGTAGAGTTCAGTTTAGTTTAAACATATTTTATTTCCAAATTGACAATAACAAATAAATTACAATTC